>JZLH01S0127333.1:12974-33993 GCA_001188425.1 Eucidaris tribuloides
ACCAAAGCAAGGCATTCCTGTAGTCTGTCTCCCGGCTTATTCCATCGAACGCAGTAACGGGAGAATATTTTGTTGTTCTTAGGTTCGCTGGAGTTGAGAAAGAAACAAATTTCGTTAATGACATCGCCTCAGAAAAAAAATGGCCCTAGGATCCAAACGCCTTACTCAAAATCAATCATCTTGATATTATTGTGTCGAAAAAAGAATGTTCTAACAAATGAATCAACAAATTACGGCATTTTGCTTATGATATTGAAGAAATTAACTATCGTATGGGATGTATTCTTTCTGAACCACCCTGTATCTGCTATCGGTAAATATTGGGTATATGCGATATGGAGAACTCTTACCCGTTTCGCCAAATCTGTGTTTAATTCTGCCCGTCATCGCAGTCTCTTTCTTCAAACTCGCAGTGCATTGTCAGGTCGCAAGTCACGTAATGTTTAACAACTCCACAAAGCACAGACTAGAACGCAAAGATACAAGCAATTCACTATTCCTTATGTTGTCCGCTTGCTCAATTCTTTGACGAGTTGAAACAGGTAGCGACTTGGCGAAAATGGAAATGTAAATCTCACCACGATAGCCTGATAAAGTCGCACATGTTATGAAACATAAAACTAGTAAGAAAAATAATTTGGGCCAACAATATGACTATTTCATCTGTTGTAAAATGTGAAAGTCATTAAACTTTATTATTTTGAACACATGTCTCTTTCATATTTTACATTCTAATTACAGTATTTTGCACTTTTTTTCTTTTTTTTTAGCTTTAGCGACTTTATCAGGGCTTCGTGGTGACGGGTCACAAATGTAAATGTAATTCCTTAAACCGTTTTTATGTGTATATTTGCACTCGTCCATACAAAAATATTTCGTATACACTTAATCTGTACATGAATGTTCACAATACATTTACATCCGACATCTACATGCTTACTACTGAATATTCTAATTTCAACATCTTATTTTTTTACACGCTTATGCACACACACACACAAACACACACGTGCATGTACACGTACACGCGCGCGCGCGTGCACACACCCATGTACCCACGTCACACACACTTTCAAACATGCCCAGTTATAATATTTATATTACTCATTGATTTTATGCAGATTTTATTATTTCTGAAGGATACATGTTTTTAATATTTCCTTATTATAGAGCAGCAATATTAGATGATCTAACTTTAAATTAAAGACGCTATATAACATTGTGGAAGACACGTTTAAAAAATTTTGAACTTTGCTATCTGCCATATCTGACAGTGTTTAAATGGACAAATAAACACCTTATAACACAAAAGTTTGGACAGTTATGCTGTCACTAGTACAATATGTGCAGATACAAATTGACACATTAATTTCCTATCAGACGATAGGTAATTCTGCAACACAGCAGTCTATGTGGGAAAGCTGGAATGGTCTCTCAATGATCTTTACTTTTTTAAAGCACTTACTGATCGTTTTAAACTGCAATTTTTTCAGGGCTTCATTTTTAGACCATGTCAGAGACTCTGGTAGCATGGGGAATCATGCAGCTCAGATTTTTAAACTGGAAACAGACACTGTTACACAGTGCCTTTTAAGTTTAATTTATTACATTAAGTTTATTTTATTACATGAATTTTATTTTATAATTTCTGGCTTTCACACTCACCTTGATTCTAATTGGAGCGCAGTTAAAATTAATACCCCGACACCTTTTTTGATTTTGATATTAATTATCAAGGCACTTACTGTATACAGTATATATTCACTCAATCTGGTTTAAAGATAATTTAAACTGTCACTCAGCAATATATGAATCAATACATGCATTATTATTTCATTTGGGCTTTGTATTTTGCCATAATGTGAACACTGCCACAATGCCCTATGGCAGGTTGGTTGTTCGAAAATCAATACAGCAAAAGTCACACAGCTGCCTTTTACTGGGAGAAATTACTCATGGGAATATACAGAAGATGTAAGTTCTGAACGGAATGCGTCGTCCAGTTAGTAGCACCAAATCGGTGGAATAAGTTTCGAGCAGCTGAATTATGTCCCTGGGTATGTACCATCAATGATCCTTTCAATCCTTCTACACGGCATGCCTGTTTTAAAAGGTAAAAACACAAATATATGCCCTACTGTATTTAGTATTTAGTATTTAATATTTGTTGTAGGGCATGGGGGAAAAGGTCACAAAGTCATGCCCATGCTCGTCTACAGGCCAGAAACATCATACTGTATGACGATATTATAAATAAAATTAAACGCAATATTCTATTATTAAAAACTAGTAACACCATTTAATGTTGTAAAATTAAAATAGGCAGACTAAACAACAACTTAAGGTTTTGATATAATATGCGAATGACCAGTGCAAGTGTAAGTATAATCTTCAGTTAAAACTGATGTGCAATTTAAAAAAAAATAAAAAAAATCAAATGTTGTTTCTTTTGTCTTTTAAGGTGCAGTAAAGCATTAGACTCTAATGGACCAGTTTTCCAAAGGTCAAATTTGCAGCGTAAAATTTGTGTGAGAATCAAAAGGGACAGGTACAGTTAAAGTTAATAATCCATCTGAATTTTTTTGTAATGGCCAAGATATGGTCAAGTTGCAAAGAAAAAAAAAACTCTGAAGCACACCTAGTTTCCCTCGCCAAAAACATGACCATATTACACCAATTCTTAAACAGTTGTATTGGCACCCCATTAGATTTCGCATGCAGTTCAAAATTCTACTTTTGACTTTCAAGTTTATACATGGGCGCGCGCCAAATTATCTTTCGAAACTGATTCAGTTATACAAACGGAATAGATCCCTTTGTTCTGCCAATCAAATCCTCTTGACCGTTAAAAAAGCAAACACAAAATATTTTGGTGATAGGTCCTTTTCTTGCTCTGACCCACACTTGTGGAATTCTCTCCCAGCCTCAATTCGTTGCATCACTGATATTACTTTGTTCAGGTCAAAATTAAAAACACATTTTATGGAGAAGGCATATTCAACATAATTCTTACATTGTCATTATTATATACTTTGTATCTTATGTTTAATATCTTCAGTTTTTTTGTCATCAAGTTTTGTTTAATTTGCTATATAATTGTAAAGCGCCTTGATATATATGTCTGCTATGAAACGAGCTATATAAACAGAAGTTATTATTATTCGTGGGCGTAAATCCGGTCCGAGGAGTGGGGAGGGGTGGAATCATCGATGAAATTTTTAAATTTGGGGGACACCCCCAAATCAAGGACTATTTACTAAAAAGGGGACACCTACAATGTGCAAAATATACCACTATCTCGTAAAATTGGCATAAATATATAGCTTTTATTTTGATTACATCTTAGACCTTTCACGTAATATGTTTCTTGATCTTTTGCTGTAATATAAAAACAGTAAATACCATAGCATTACATATTTTGCAGTTAGGTTTTCACGGCCTATATCAATGTGCAAGTGAGCGAAGCGAGCGAGAAAATTGTATAGGGCCTGTTAGACTGCATGGTGTCCAATAACATCTTATAAAGGGGGACAATATTTCTGAAATATCTCAGATTCAGAGACTGAAAAGATCTTCAAACATGATATATCAAATATTAATGCGAGCGAGCGTAGCGAGTGAGCCTTATAAATTAATGTTAGTTGCTCTGAGTTGTTTCAAATTCGGAGCATAAATTAAAGAGAAAGGGGGTAGGGGTATTTTAAGAACGAGTATCACTTAACTATAGGCAGTAGTGCCAGTTAAACTAGAACGGGTGCCTCTAAAATATAAAGAAGCCATTGTCACAGGTGAGGCTTATCAGAGGTGGAAAAGTTGACAATTGTTTTTATTTGAAAAGAAAACGATTATGGAAATAAAAAGGGACACTCATTTTAAGCGATCATTTTGATGCAAATGATTCAAAAGCGCAATTGTCAAAAAGGAAAAGATAGTAGAAACGAAATATTTTTTTTTTTGGGGGGGGGTTATGAGAAGTAAAAATGGTAGTGGATACTCAAACTCCTGGAATACTGGGAACACTATTCCCCCCTCCCCGGGGGATAATTTCGCTAGTCATAAGGACCAGTATTCATAAGGACCATGGTTCATAAGGGCCGTTATTCATAACGTGTAATTTCCTATACCTGAAGGGTCGCTATTCATAAAGGGAAAATAGGGTCATTATTCATAAACTCATAAGGACCATTATTCATAGGGATTGTCATTCATAATATTAGAAGAGGGTCGCTATTCATAATCGAAGAAAAGGGTCATAAATTATAAGGACCGCTATTCATAATAAGTCATGAGGGTTACTATACATAATAAGTCATAAGGGTCGCTGTTCATAATACCAAATTGGGGTTGTTAATCATAAGGGTCACTACTCATAATCAAAGAAGAGGGTCGCTATTCATAATAGGAGAAGGGGATCAGTATTCACAAAGGTCAGTATCCATAAGGGTCGTTATTCATAATCGAAGAAAAGGGTCGCTATTCATAATTGAAAAAGAGGGTCACTATTCATAAATGTCAATATTCATAAGGATCATTATTCACAACCGGAAAACAGGGTCGCTATTCATAATGTATGGGAAGGGTCGACCCTTATGAATATTGACCTTTATGAATAGCGACCCTCTCTTCCTATTATGAATAGCGACCCTTTTGTTCGATTATGACTAGCGACCCTTATGAATATTGACCTTTATAAATAGTGACGCTCTTCTCCTATTATGAATAGTGACCCTCTTGTTCGATTATGAATAGCTACCCTTATGAATATTGATGTTTATGTATAAAGGCCCTCTTTTTGTATAATGAATAGGGACCCTTATAAATAACGACCCTGATTTGGTATTATGAATAGCGACCCTTATGACTTATTATGTATAACGACCCTCATGTCTTTTTATGAATAGCGGTCCTTATGAATAATGACCCTTATGAACTGCGACCCTTATGTCTTATTATGAATAGCGGTCCTTATGAATAATTTCTTTTTATGAATAGTGGTCCTTATGACTAGCGGGCGGAACCCCCCCCCCCCCCCGGCACATGATTTTGAATAATAATAAAAATTCCTTTAAAAAGTTTTTAACAATTCGGAGCAAAAAATCATGACCATTTTAAAAGATGTATTGGACTGTCATTTTTATAAATGCATTACAGTGTCGGGTGGGCTCCTTATGTCCTCACGTGAAATATCTGAGCTTGTTTTCTACATTTGGTTGATAATACGATGTTTCATTAGGCCTACATTTTGCGTCATCTGTGAGATAGCTAGGGATATGATGCCCATTCAGGCGGACGGAAAATACGTTAGTAATGAACATGAATGAGAGATGTTGTAGTATATGTATAAAATCGGAAACATCGGGATATCCAAATAACAATATCTTTAGCATTTGAAATTTTTATAAATGTTGTCAATAATTGAATAAACACATTTTTTTTTTATTAAAAGGTATGGAGGTATATTTGTACAGATCACCCCCCCCCCCCTTTACCGGAAAGTGGAGGGATATATTCCCCAATCCCCCTCCTCCCAATTTAAGAAGACGTAGTTTAATTCGGGTAGTTGAAATTGCAGGTCTCTGTCTGCTCTTATAATACCATACTCTAAAACCAACGTTGTGAATAAATATATTTTAAAAGTCGGAGGAACTACACATTTTCAAAATAATTGATTATAACTATACTATCATGCACTAGAGATTACCTTAAAAACAATACCATACGCAAGAATTTTCCGGGGCCGAAATGTTAAAATTATTGATGGATTTTGCAAGCGAGGGAGCGAGGCGACCGAGCGAGAGCTTTTGAGCTTTTAGAATTAAATTTGAACAATCTTAAGCATTTTAAAGGCATTTCAGGAGAAATTCTCACTATATAACATTTTTATCATTAAAAAAAAAATGTTTTTTAGTCATGAAAAGTGGGGGGATGATTGTACAGCCCATCCCCCTCTCTTCTCCGAAAAGAGTATTATTATTATTATTATTATTATTATTATTATTATTATTATTATTATTATTATTATTATTATTACTACTATTATCATCATCATCATCATTATTATCATTAGTGAGTAACGTATATTTCATGTTTCGATTAAAACAGCCGAGTCGTTAGTAATGAACATGAATGAGAGATGTTGTAGTATATGTATAAAATCGGAAACATCGGGATATTCAAATAACAATATCTTTAGCATTTGAAAATTTTTATAAATGTTGTCAATAATTGAATAAACACAGTTTTTTTTTATTAAAAGGTGGAGGTATATTTGTACAGATCAACCCCCCCCCCCTTTCCCGGAAAGTGGAGGGATATATTCCCCAATCCCCCTCCTCCCAATTTAAGAAGACGTAGTTTAATTCGGGTAGTTGAAATTGCAGGTCTCTGTCTGCTCTTATAATACCATACTCTAAAACCAACGTTGTGAATAAATATATTTTAAAAGTCGGAGGAATAACACATTTTCAAAATAATTGATTATAACTATACTATCATGCACTAGAGATTACCTTAAAAACAATACCATACGCAAGAATTTTCCGGGGCCGAAATGCTTTTGAGCTTTTAGAATTAAATTTGAACAATCTTAAGCATTTTAAAGGCATTTCAGGAGAAATTCTCACTATATAACATTTTTATCATTAAAAAAAATAGTTTTTGTCATGAAAAGTGGGGGATGATTGTACAGGCCATCCCCCTCTCTTCTCGAAAAGTATTATTATTATTATTATTATTATTATTATCATTATTATTATTATTATTATTATTATTATTATTATTATTATTATTATTATTATTATTATTATTATTATTATTATTATTATTATTACTATTATCATCATCATCATCATTATTATCATTAGTGAGTAACGTATATTTCATGTTTCGATTAAAACAGCCGAGTCGTTTGACCTCTCTGTTCAATGTTTGTTTTCGATTTGGAAATATGCAAAATGTTAACAAATATTACGTTGAGTCTCCTTCAACATTAACAAACAGCAATCTCCTTTCTCCATCGTGCGATATTGCTTTCATATAGCAAATATTCCGAGTTGAACAATTCTTTAGACTGGTGTTGTACTGTTCAACTTTTCAAGTACAATTATCATATTTAGTTGAACATCACTCCATGTGGTCGTCTGAATGATCAAAGAAAATCCGTGAATATAATCCAGACAATTTTTTCATTCCGTTCCTTATAATATAAGATATAAATGTTTTACCTTGATTACTGCGTTGATAAGGGCTGTTCCTACGCCTTTTCCTGAAATGAAAGATTCCATAAAGACAAGGCATGAAAAAAAATTCTAGGTGTAGTAATAATGATGATCATTATGATGATGATGGTAATAATAATCTACGACTAATGATATCATTTAGAATAATAATAACAACAATTATCATGATAAAAATACTAACAATAATTCAATTAGTGTTGTTATTATTTACTCTAATTATTACTATTATCATTAGAAGATAATTCTAATTATAAATTATTTCACATTTTGATTATGTAATAATCATCAAAACTACAACACAATAATAATAATAATAATAATAATAATAATAATAATAATAATAATAATAATAATAATAATAATAATGGACACATTATTTTATTATGTGATATTATACTAAACTTCACACAACTGGCATAACACTTTAAAAGCCCATGTATACATTTGGTCAATCAGACTTATTTCCAACAATCTTTAAAAAATCACGGTATTGTCATGACCTTTATAAGAACACATCTTTAAATCTGATTTTTTTTTTTTTGGGGGGGGGAAGAATATGATTTTTTTTTTCCGAGAGCACATTTGCGGTGGCGAAAGATGGAAGGGTATATGATGATATATGTGAGTATATAGGTCCATCTTAAACAGACAGACAGACAGACAGACACATACACACATACACACAAACAAACACATCTACACACACACACACATACTCACATACATACACACAAAAACACACACACAAACACTTACACACACACAAACACTTACACACACACATACACACACACAAACACACACACAAACACACACACAAGCAAGCAAACAAAATACTAATAATTTGTCCCCAGTTACCAAAGCAAACTGTTAACATAATTACACTTAAAATTTGTATAAAATGTTCTGAGCATCGTATCCTCAGCGCGCTCACACACACAAACAAACTAGCCAGCACACAAGTACTTGAACATACAACCACACAATATTTTGTTTTATGTACTTACTTCGGTGCTCTGGCTTAACAAATAAACCTTGTAAAAGGGCACTGCCTCCCACCCAGTAATCGAAGTACCGACTATACAAGACGCAACCAATATGAATTGGTCCATTATTTTGCTGTTGCATCTCCGCCACAAATGATTGAAAAGTTGTTTTTTCTCCAAAGCCAAAACTCTCGAATTCTACAACAAGAGAAAAGAAAAGAAAAGATCATTCTAGTCAGGGCATAAGCAGTCCACTTCTCAAGTAAACCCCATATATTGGACATAACTACTCTGATTTTCTAAAAATCACATTTTTAAAACATTAATATGATTATCATTGCATAAACAAATATGTACGTGTAATATATAGCTGCGTAAATATGCAGATAGACAGTTAATATGACAAACTGAAGATGGTGAACAATGAGTATTCAGTGAATTGTACACGTAGAATGAATGCCATTTACCCCCACTGCACCATCCGGATTCTTTATTTTCTAGAGTAAAACTTTTAACCCTAAAAAGCCCAAAGGAGGGGCCAAAATGTGCCCCATACCACATTTTCTTTCGCCACTTCCACATTTTTTTTTGCAATTTCATCAAACATGGTAAATTTTCCTAAAAATATTATGGCAAACATTTTGATGTATAGTTTAGGATTACCCGTATAATTTTTTGATGTTTCGTTGTGTTTTCACCTACACAAAAGAGTAACTGTCACTTTTTTTTTTTTTTTTTGGTCTCATGTATGACATTAAACTTATGTTTCATCTGTTTGAGAACATATTCAATCTATTTCTTTTGTTTCTCTTTGTTTTTGAAAGGAAAAATGTCGCAAAAACTATTAAAACAATAAAAACAATATTGAAAATTCATTTATTCTTGTTAGTTATCTTTATTTCCTATTTTTGTGACTACACTATGATGTATCAAAGTGTAATTCCACCAAAAAGGTATACCAGAATCATATAAAATTGCATTTATTCATGTTATTTTAACTCTTTGGTACAACCAAAAATGCATAGTTTGTGTATACACGCATCACTGCGTGTATAGGAACCTCAAACAGTCAAAGTTCACTCAAAATACTTATTTTCTGTATAAAAATATGTGATATTGTATAATTAATGACAAATTAATCATTTGTTAATGTATTCATGGAATATTAAAGACGAAAACTTAGAAATATCCAACAAAATCCCTTTTTTCTATGTATTCAATTATATTATGATAAATAGCGCCCTCGTGGTAACCTTGAGAAATTGTGATGATTGCGTTTTGTGGAGTTTGCGTTGTTTTTTACATGTGTGCCAAATCCGATAGTGATTCGTCAAGAAATAACAATTTTAGAGAGGGGGCACAATATGCCCCCCCCCCCCTTGGGCCAAGGAGAACCAAAAATAGCTTGGGCTTTTTAGGTTTGAAGAATGCAACCACATTCAACTCCTAAAGTGGGTGGTATGTCCTTGTAACAAGGGGTATGTGCCCTTCCGCCTCCCACACTCAGATGTTACTCATTTTATGTTTTGACACTTCGTTTCATAGGTCTAAGTGACATTGTGGCGCTCTTTCGTGCATCCCAGTCAATACATTTACGATCATAGCACGGAAGAGGCATGGTGGACATAGCCCGTAGCCGCTTTTTGCTCCTCTTAGTTAAAAATGAAGCTGTATTTCATTGACTTGCAATGCGAAATTGATAGGTATATTTAATTTAGAAATCAGTATCTAAGATTGTTCAGTTAGCAAAATGTACTGCAGTTAGAAAATGGGCATGTGAATCCGATCAACTTACGATTTTCACTTTTGTAAATCACAAAATAATCATTTTGAAATACAATTTTTTTCAGGGCGTCATTTTTAGACCTCATCAAAGACAATGGTAGCACGGGGAATCATGTAGCTCAGATTTTTTTTAACTGTGGTAAATTTTAGCCAAAATCTTTAATTATATCCCTTTGTTCGCGGGGGGGTGGTCATTCTCCAGTGATACCCCCATGAGGGTTGATACACAGTAATAATCCGTATTTTCAAGACGAATGTAAATCACATCACAGGCGTGAATTCAGCACCAGCACATTTAAAGGAATATTGTTACTTTCTTACTCTGGTTTGAGAGTGAAAATGGAAATTTTCTCACTCTGGGAGGGAGAAACCCACTCCCACACCTTGCCCCCCCCCCCCCATGATTTTCATCCTGATCTCGATTCGGTCATTTTCCAAATTTGTAAGCAATATCACCTTTGATACTTTACTGAAACATTATGTGATCTTGAAAGCCAGCATATTTCGAAACTGTTGGTATATATTGCTAAAGAAGACGTCAACTGTCGAGTCGCTTTGTGTGGCTACATTGGATAGCTCGCTGTATTGATAGCGCGTTTTGACCACTGAACTATAATTCAGTGGTTTTGACCCGGGTTCGAATCCCGCAGTACGGTTTTGTTTTTACAGCGGTTTATTTCGTCAACTTCGTGGGGAAAAAAAAAATCGCCGGCCGACCGTCGCCTTACTGGTATACGTACATACGCAACTGGAAGACAGTGTTCTATTACTCGCTTGGCTATAGTTAAAAAGTCGCAGCCGTTATGCGTTCTCATTGGCTCTTCAGAAGGCTTATGCTCGTAGGGCGAAAACCCCTACAGTTATTCGAGGTCTGGGGCTCGTAGGCCTATAGGGGAAACCCTCTAAAGTATGTCTGCATGTACATGTACTGTGCTAGATTCAGTGTCAAGTTGTAATTTTAAGTCGGCTCTATTGTGCTGTGTGTGTAACGGTTAGATTCCACACCTGTCGGAATGCACGCTATTGTTACTGTCCAAAGGCAAAGCAATGTTGTAAGCAGGGGTGTAGCGTACGGGGGCCGGGGGGGGGGGCAAGTGCCCCCCACAAATTTCGTGTGCCCCCAGGTGCCCCCACAAAATTACGAAGGAAGCCTAAAAAGGGGTAGGGGTGGTGTCATTCGGTAAAATTCATGCATTTTTTGTCAAAAGGGCCAAGGGGGTGTTTGAAATGTCAAGTAACTACGAAAACATGAAATAAATGTTGATTTTTCTTTAGCAGACGGCAAAATATAGTTGTGCATAGCAACTTTTCGGCGGGTGACATGACGGGGGAACAAGAAATAAATGCTGATTTTTCTTTAGCAGACGGCAAAATGTAGTCGTGCATAGCAATTAGCAACTTTTCGGCGGGTGACGTGACCGGGATTTTAGACCTGGGATTCGGAAAAAAAAATCGTCACATCCCCCCCCCCCGCGCGCTGAGCGAGTTTTCGGCGACTGATGTGTCCGAAAAAAGTAGACCTAGGATTTGTGTAATGATGTGCATGCGCCCCCCCCCCACAAAAAAAATAAATAAATAAATAAATAAATAAATAAAAAATAAAAAATAAAATATATATATATATAAAATAAATAAATAAATAAATATTTTGGTGCCCCTACAAAATTTCAAGGTCCCCCAGTACTTCCCTACTGGAATAGCTACGCCACTGGTTGTAAGGGGTGTCTAAGCATTGTCATTGAATAGTTTAGTTAGTACTAGCAGGAGAGAGTGGATGGAAGGGATAGAGTCAGGTGTTGACCGATAGAATCTCCTTAATATTCGGGTCTTCTCCTTTTTAACAATGTTGAGATCGTCGGTCAGCTGAGGGGGCTAGGGGATAACTACAGGGATTGACTATTTAGAAGTATCATTAAGGTCGTAGGGAAAACTACTGTACTTTGATTTCTCATAATCGTAGAGGAAATTCTCTACCGTATTTCAATAATCATGAATAGATGATTTGAATACATGATTTAAAAAATGATTTATACTTCATAGATATTGATGGATGATTGATGGATGTCACGATGGCCCTCGTTACTGTTGACTTATTGTTTAACAACTGTTCACCACAATTTAATATTATGTTTTAGGACAATGCTATTAATACTTGTATAGTATTGTATTCTACAAGTCAATGCGTAATGCATAATATCTCAACGTATGTAGAGGCCTACCACACAGATAAACAACATATAATACAAATCCCGGATGGCCAGCAACACACGGACTGCTACTTTGGTAATTTTGTTTATGTAATATGATTTTTCCTTGATGACGAAAATTGTTAGTATTTCCCATTCATGTCATGGCATGTTCTTTTCTGAGCAATGCAACATTTAGAGGGTCAATTCTCATTTAGAACGTTTTTTTTTTAATCTGTAAAGCGGTAACGATGCGTCTTATTATGGCATCCCATAGAAATTACACATAAACTTGTGTGCGCATACCAAATTGACGGTACGGTTCACACAAAATGGTTTTGAAATGAATAGTACCCAACCAAAATGGATGATCTCGATGTCATTCTGCTCGCAAAATTATGGTTTATCAGATGCAGTATGTCTAGATGAGCTTTTATTTTGGGAAGTAATTATGTAACGTTCCGATTTTTTTTATTTTTTTAGGGGGCACCCAGAACAGTTTATTGATCTTTATTATCGTTACTTTGTATTCCATCTCTCTTCGGCCCCGTCCTCCTTTATTTCCCCTTCACTTGCCACATTGGAAAAAGGGGTAAACGCATCACCCGGCTCAAATTTCTGAGAAGTTTTGTTGTCAATATTAATCGAAAGCAGATTTCATTAGGTGCATTTTCATATGTACAGAATTGTTTTAAGTATAAGCTGATTTACGCTCGAAAATAGGTCTGAAAGTAATTAATTTTAGTAATAAGCCTTTATTATAGTGAAGAAAAAGATATTGAAATATTGTGAAATACAAAAACCTTTCATGCGGATAATCCTAAAAAAAATAATGTTTTTGCAGCTCTGATGCGTTATACTCTTGTCTCACCGAATACAAGATAGATATTTTGATCATAGTTGCCTTCCTTTAAGCTCTCATTACGATACGGTGTGTATCAGTTTAGTGTATATCATGACTATGTATCATACACAAATGACAACACTTTAACTCAAATTTGGAAAATATAATATTGGTTTGCAATTCACTCCCCTCCTTGTATAAAAAAAGGCATTTTTAGTATAAACTAAAGTCAGGCAATTATTTTCACTACCTACCTTTTTTTCAGTTATAACTACATATCGAGATTCAATCAACTCTGTTTTGGTTCACTGAAAAATATTACACTGGTGTTTATCTGTCTCACGTAAGTAATAATGTTTTTTTTTTATAAATATGGGCACTGTTTAACATTGTCGAACCACCATTTAGAGAAAATTTAATATCAAACTTTGACAACTGACCTACATGATAGTGTCAATAGACAAATAGACACTCTAGAACACAAAACATTTAGACAATTATGCTGTCATTAGCAAAATATACACTGATGATAATCAGCATATGATTTCAATCCGATGACGAAGAGGTCTACGACACAGCAATCTATAGGGGAAACTGGAATGGTAGTTCATTGAATTCACTTTTTGAAAGCACTTGTTGAGTTTTTTTCTTTTCAGGGCTTAGATTTTGACCACAGTTACACACTTGGCATAAATGATTATAAGACTCGTATATCTTTTACCTCAAAAACTGCTACATTTTAGGCTTTGAGTTATGTATATCAGACTGGACTTTGTCATGTCCACTTCTACTCTGATTCTGTTTCATTATTTTTATCATTGTTAGCCTTTGCATTTCTGATATCTCAAATTGATAATCCAGTACAAAAACACACTCAAACACGCACACACACACACACACACACACACACACACACACACACACACACACACACACACACACACACACACACACACACACACACACACACACACACACACACACACACACCTAAACTCACCGTCTGAAGACAACACGAATCCATCAGTGCAATTTTCAAGTCGACATAATTCCTTTAAAAGTGCGTAAATCGTGCCGCAGTCCTCTCTTCTACCCGGACGAACAACATAAGAAGCCATGACAACCCCAGGTTGATCCCCAGAAAAAAAAACAATCGTTTTTATATAAACTGCAGACACTAACAGATCAAAATATTACGACTGATACACACAATATGTAAATTTATGATATCATATTTGGGTTGTAAAACGCCATCAACGGCAATATGATACGCAATTCAATGTTACCGATGTGCCCAGATGCATGGCATACGAGGTGTGACAAAGAAGAAACAAGACTGTGAGAGTCACGTCCATGATGCTATGTCAATCAACCCTCTGCCCATGTTACTGTATTGCCCAACATCTCATCAACATTCTGCTATAATATTGTTCACCTATCTCACTCTGTGCCCCTTCCTCGGGCTCTTAAGTGACACGCCCCAACTAAGCACCGTCACGATACTAGAGGTTTCACAATCATGGAGCGGGAAATAAATCTGGCTCCTGGTTCAGTTGGGAGGTTACCCAACTGAGTTTCTGGAGGCTTATGGATAAAATTCAATGTTGCGGGCGGGATTTACTCCTGAAGAAGCTCGAGATACCAGCTGAGCACCTGCCTATTTGACCCAGGAACTTCAGATTGGCTTCCCGCTCCACTTCTCGGCCATGGTAGTGGGTACTTGAACACTCATAATGACACAATGGTTACACACAATCTGTGTGCAACCCGTGACGATATTGTACGATATCGGACGATAGTTGTGATGACGCTGAGGAGACTGCAGGCTTATCGCGCGATCTCTGTACGATAGCTGTACGATCTCCGTACACCCTCTGCACCTGCCTGAACCCTGCGATAGCTGTACAAGGATCGTACGATGACCCCACGAGGTTGCAAACTTCGTACGATTTTTTTTTGCCCCTCCCCAAATAGCCTTGGTCACGTTTGGCCTAAGGTGACCTTACGGGGCCTCTAAACGCATCGTATCTTTCATATTGTACGATCTCCGTATGGAAACAAACTTTGACTGTACGATTATTGTACGATTCCATAGACTCTCTTAGGGCATCGTAGCCTCTACGATTTTGTTTAGCGAGAAGGTTTGACATTTTTTTTTATAAATCGTAGGCCCGTAGCGGGTAGACTTATCGTAGATGGCATCGTACGATCTACGCAGGACATCGCACCGAGGCTTTGCGCTGATCGTGCAGTCATTGTACGTATCGGCTATTGTAGTGGGTACTTAAACACTCAAAATGACACAATGACTATACACAATCTCTGTGCAGCCCCTACACGATATCGTACGATTTCTGTACGATATCGTACAATCTCTGTACGATATCGAACGATCTGTGAAGAGGCCGAGGAGACTACAGGGCTTTCGTGCGATCTCTGTACGATAGCTGTACGAAGATCGTAAAGCCTCTGCACCAGCCAGAATTCAAATCCCCGTCAAGAAATCGCACGATGATCGTAGATATATCGTAGCCCGTCGCCATCTGCGATGCCCCCCAAATCGTACGATAAATCGTAGATAAAGTTATCGTACGGTGTACGCAGTCAAATGTGACCTAGGCTTAACATCCGATATCGCACGATGATTGAACAATCAGCGCACAGCCTCGGTGCGATGTCCCTGCGTAGATCGCACGTTGCCATCTACGATAAGGTTACGGGCTTGCGATTTTTTAAAATTTGTCAAATTTCACACTAAACAATTATTATTGTAGAGGCTGCGATTCCCGTGGGGAGCCCGTGAAATCGTGCGAAATCGTACAGTCAAAGCTTGCCACTCTAGGGAGATCGTATGGAAGATAAGATGAGTTAACGGGCTCCGTAAGATCATCGTGGACCAAATGTGACCTAGGATTAAAGCCTCAGTCACATTTGACTGTGGACACCGTGCGATAGCTTTAGCTACGATGTATCGTACGACTTTGGGGGCATCGCAGATGGCTACGGTCTAAGACGTTTGTGTTCACATTATCTGCAAGCATCGTGCGATTTCTTGTACGGGCCCTTGAGTTTGAGCAGGTGCAGAGGCTCTACGGAGATCGTCAGCTATCGTACAGAGATCGTGCGATATCCGTGTAGTTGCCTTGCAGTCTCCTCAGCCTCTTCACAGATATCTTGCGATATCGTACAGAGATTGTACGATATCGTACAGAGATCGTACGATATCGTGCAGAGATCGTACGATATCGTGCAGGGATTGCACAGAAATGTTGTACAGTGATGGTGCAGCCATTGTTGTCGAAATGACAGCTGTCAGCAAGTACCCATTGTCCGCAGTGTTCTAACTCACCTTTCTGCACGTGTTTGGAAAGGTAAGTCAATAGCCATGCCATATCCTAAACGTGGAAAGAGCTAAAAAAATCCCCATAAAGCCAAGGGACCCCCTGGAGTTGAGGAACGACGATGGCGGGGCCGACCGGCAATAAGATATCCTTACATTTAACGGGTATTAGCACGTATCCGTTATCAGGGAAACCTTGGGGAATAGTGTGTACGAGGATCGCACGATGACCCATAGGTTGCAACCTCCGTACATTTTTCTGCCTCCTCATCAATAAGCCATGGTCACATTTGGCCTACGAATGACTTTTACGGGGGCCGTAAACTCATCCGTATCTTCCATTTCGTAACAATCTCCATACGGTGCAAGCTTTGGCGTACGATTTTCTACGATTTTCATGGACTCCCTGAAGGGCACCGTAGTCCTTCGACGATTGTGTTTAGCGTGAAGGTTTGACAAAATTTATTAAAAGTGGAAGCCGTAGCCCCGCCGTAAAATGTATCTAGAACACTGCTACGATCGACGCAGGTATCATCGCACCGGGCTTTGCGCTGATTCGTGCAGTCAATTGTACGTATCTGTATTGTAGTGGGTACTTGAACACTAAAAATGACACAATGGCTCTACACATTCTTTGTGAACCCCCTGCAGGATATCGTGCGATTTCCTTACGATATCGTACAATCTCTGTACGAAATCGAACGATCGGTGAAAAGGCCAAGGAGACTACAGGGCTATCGCGCGATCTCTGTACGATAGCTGTACGATCTTTGTACAGCCTCAGCACCGGCCCGAACTCAAAAGGCCTGTACAAGAAATCGCACGATACTCGTACATACGTCGTGGCGCGTTGCCATCTGCGATGCCCGCAAAATCGTACGATAAATCGTAAATAAAGTTATCGTACCGTGTACCGATGCTTTTTCCGATACCGTACGATGAATGAACAATCAGCGCACAGCCTCGGTGCGATGTCACTGCGTCGATCGGACAATATCATCTACGATAAGTCTATGGGCTACGGGCTTACGATTTTTAAAAATTTGTCAAATTTCACACTACACAAAAATCGTAACGATTCCCGTGGGGAGCCCATGAAATCGTGCGAAATCGTACAGTCACCGTAGGGAGATGGTACGAAACGGAAGATACGATGAGTTTACGGGCTCCGTAAGGTCATCTTAGACCAAATGTGACCTAGGCATAAGTGATATTAACTGCGATCAAATTTTCCGTACTCTTCGGGTATTATTGCGAGGAACACTATTGTTTGCGTGCCACAGAGGACGCGCTTCATGTTTCGTGTCAAGAGCCGTTAGTAGAGAGAGTTTGCCTAAATAAATTTAGTTAGTTTCCAAAGGCCACAGCCTCGCGCCTTTTTAACTTGACAATGTCATTAATGTATATAAGAAAGAGTGGTCGTCTTCAAATGGACCCTTGGGGAACACCGCATGTGATTAGTGATTTACGCAAATTACATGAATTAAAAAAGACAGAATGTTGACAGTTATATGAGTAGTTTTGAAACCATGACAGAATTTAATTTCCAGTGGAGGAAACGTCCATGACACAACAATTTATGGGGGAAAACCGGAAAAGGTCACTCAAGGAATTTAAAATGTTAAAAGCACTTAATGATCGTTTTGAAGTACACTTTTCAGAGCCCCATTTTTACCTTCTGAGAGACATGATGTAGATAGCATGAAAGATTGTGGGGATCAGAATTTGTTGAAACAAAGAAGAATTGATAATTGTTGCCTTTAACTTTATTTACCTCTGAAGTTGTAACTTGTTAGTGTACAAACTGAAGACAAAAATCCTTTCATTGAGGGTTAGGACGCCTTTATTTGCAATCGTCATATTACTCACTCTAGTGAAATAATAATGATAATAATAACAATAACACTAATAGTTATGATAATAATAATAATAATAATAATAATAATAATAATAATAATAATGATAATAATAATAATAATAATAATAATAATAATGAAAAAAATTATAATATATTAGAAGTTTTTGGGAGGTCATTAATGTATAAAAGAAACAGTAACGGGCCAAGTATCGAACCTTGTGGTACGCCAATAGAAATATCAAGGGACTTTGAGGATGTATTATGTAAATGAGTAAATTGTGTTCTTTGTGATAAATAATCATTGAACCAACTGAGAGCAACCCCCCTTATCCCGTATTGTTTAAGCTTAAATAATAAAATTTCATGATTCATAGTATCGAAGGCCTTTGATAAAAGGACGTGTTCACATGAGTGATTGGCTCAAACCGAATTGACTATTGCTTAATATATTATTTACAGTTAAAAATTTATACAATCGATTATACATGAGACGTTCGAGAAGTTTTGAAAAACAGGGTAAAATAGATATGGGTCTATGATTTTCAAATTTGCATGGATCGTTATTTTTGAATATGGGGATTACTTTTGATTCTTTAAGTTTTAAAGGGACCTTACCGACAGGAAAAGACAAGTTAAATATGTGTACTAATGGCAAGACAATGGCATGAATGACACGTTTAACTACTTTACTACTAATATCATCAACTCCACTAATTGCGTTACTTCTTAATGATTTACTTATATTGATAACTTCACACGCATGAACTGGTGACAAAAATAAAGAATTGACATTATTCATTTGACAATAATACTGAAATGATTTCATTGAATCTGAAATTGATTGAGAAATTGATTTTCCAATATCAATAAAATATTCATTAAATTTATTAGCCAAATCTATAGGATCTGAAAATATAACTCCATTATCATCAAATGAAGTTGAATTTTATGTTTTTGTTTACTGAATAATTCATTGATTGTTTGCCAAGTTCGTTTAACATTGTTTTTATTCAGTTCCAAAATCGATTTATAATAATCTTGACGAACTTTTCGAAGGACATTAATGACTTTATTTCTGAAAGTTTTGAATTTCTCTTCGTCGGTTTTAGAACGAGAAAGACAAAATTTTTTATACAGTTCATTCTTTTTCTTTATCATATGTAATATTCTAGTTGTAACCCATGGTTTTCTATTGTTTTTCCTTTTTTTTTCTTTTTAACAAGCGGAAAGTGTTTGTCATATAATTCATGGAAAACTGTATGAAATTATTATAAGCTGCATCAACGTCTAAACACGTATAAACTAAATTCCAATCTACACCATGTAAATCAGCATTAAATCCCTCAATCTCGGACTCAGTTATTTTCCTGTAAGTATAATAATTATCACATGATTTAGCCGTGCCTCTTTTGTAAGTGAAAATAGGCATATGATCAGTTATAGACGTACAAAGGATACCCGAACTTACATCGTTATTATTCGTTAAAATATTATCAATAAGGGATGCACAAGTTCTATTAATACGGGTCGGCAGATTAATTTGAACATAAAATCCATGGAGTGCCATAACATTCATTAAATGAGTGATTCTACTTGAGTTAATTTTGAGTAAATCGAGGTTGTAATCACCAAGAATATACATTTGTTTATTTTCTTTTGATAACTGTTTCATAAGGTTTCCGAAATATAACATATACTGATCTAAATTAGACTTAGGAGGTCTGTATATTACACCTACCACAATATTTCTTTGCTGGGGCAAACTGATTTCGATAAAAACGGTTTCACATGAAGAACAGGTTGGATTCAAATCAGCCCTTAACTTAAAATTAAATTCACTTTTTAAGAATAATCCAACTCTTCCTCCTCTACCATTCGTTCTATTATTATTAACAAAGTTATATCCGTCCATAGTAAACATTGTTTCAGTTTCTGAAGATAACCAGGTTTCGGTCATTGCTACAACCGAAAATTTGTGGGATAGCGTGTTTAAATAAGCGGAGATATGATCAAAGTTTTTAGACATACTAAAGACAATCAGTTCTTTACTTGTTAATTCGAATGACAAACGTCACTGAAGTTCTAACCACTGATATTCGTCGTAAATTGAAGAAACATTGAACCAACTAAATGAGTTAAAATGTTTTACCTCGACGGCATTTGGATAGTTATAGAAAAACGTACATTTTTGAAAGGTTATACACATAAGTTCAAAATAACCCAGCACCCAAAGTGTTAAAAGTGTATCGGGTTTTTTTTCTGGGACACTCAGTATAAGGTATAAAAAAAACACGTATGTCACTATTGTACAGTGATTTTAGCGGACGAAGTATTTGATGATATCAAATTAAACTTTAAAAGTCATTTACGTTGGTTTAAGTTGTTAATGTTTTGTTTTCATTATTTTGTACCAGCTTATAGCGTTCAGATTCGTGGACCCTCTACGTTTGACCTTTTTCGCTTTGCATGTCTTAGCTGGAGTGAACCGGCAGGAGGCAGTTTTTATATTTCCTTGCCTTCTAACGCCATTAGAGAGATAATTCAAGTGGATAGTATAACGTGTCAATAGTGTTTGATAGTGAATAGGAAACTGCACGTGCATTAACCACTGGACGAATATTAGACGTGTGATCAAAGGAACTGTTGCACCCCGTGCGTTGAGAAATGCCGGCTCAGCAAATATCGGTCGATTGATTATGGAATATCGGGGTAAACACAGGGCTGTGTCTATTTGAGTCCAAGTCCTTAAAAAGATAACAACAATAGTTTTGAATGACGCAAG
>JZLH01S0127348.1:0-21805 GCA_001188425.1 Eucidaris tribuloides
GTGTCTTTTGTTATCACTTTTTAATTAGTTCAATGTACGTGTTCTTTAGCATTTTAGAGTTGTGTTTTTATTGTCTCCCCTTTCGTAAAATGGAAATTGATTAAATGTTAGACGAAATAACCAACAGATTTGCATCAATATCCATTATCAAAACAAAATCAGACAGGTTGAATTAACTTGTTGTCTTCTTGTGCAATTTCATAATGTCTCTCTCGGTTTTCTGGAAAAATGTCAACAAACCCTCTTTTCCCAGGCTTTTACTTCAGTTATTAGACGCGCCTGATAAGCGTGCAGTACGCGAGGTGTTACGCGACGCGTGTGTAAAACGATACGCGCACTGTCGATTGTCTAACATCATTTGGTTTCATCATGTATGGTTCAACACGAATATCATTTTGGTGAAATGATATTCACTTATACTGTAACATTTAAATTTCTTGAAATTCTCGACGATGTTTGGGACAAATTAACAGGAAACCCACATCCTATTCAAATTTGCGAAGCTTTTTGTTGATAATTTTATTTTGTCGAAACAATTTTCTTTTTCGAAAAGTGGTCTTACCGTCGGTCCTGTCAATTTTTAAGCCCGTCGCCAATCCCTCGACTCATTTTCAAGCTTGAGCTGAGTTAGTCTGCGTGTTCCAGTCGCCACCAATAGTTGCCACTTTGTGTTGGCATATTATGGCCGCCTCTCAAATACGGAAGTGTCAGTTTATTATTTTTAATCTTGTGCGTGCGGTGATAATCAATTTGAGGCAAATTTGACAGTTTTTGTCTTTTTTTATCCCATTTCGATAGTGAGATCTATTCTAATCGGTTCGTCCTGATGATATATTGCTGAACGACACGTGGGCCTGGATACAGCCCATTCAGTTACTGGGTGGCTCCAACTGCTATATCGCAACTCTGGGGGAATCTTTGGTACCTTTATTGAAAACCAATTTACGTGGGCTGGTAAGTTATTAATAGGAATCAAATGTCGTTACATACACCGTGTCTGATTAGCAAGAGAACTTTTTCGCTATTTTTGTCTTTTATGTAAATATCTTTTAATAATGACTGTTGATATTACCCGCAGCGGGTGACGCTACTGGTAGGTTTTCGACGTGCATACCCACAGTGGGCCTACAGAAGAATTTTTGTCACTAGATTCCACTGCTGCTGAACTCTACATCAATTTTCCATTGCGATCCCAAATTTGGGGCGGGGAATGCAAGTAAAAAAACACCTGCGGTAGCCATATTACTTTGTACGATCATTCATTGGTCAGTCCGATTCCATGGTAACAAAACAGTTTTTAGACCGTGTTGTGGGTTATAAAACGAATATTTCGACATTCTATACCCGCAGGTGTTGATAACGATATGTGAGTGTACAGGCGTCGTTAGCTGGCACGGAGTGACAATGGTGGGCTAAAAACCCTTCCCCTTTGTAGGGAGATTTGAGGTGTTTTGCGACTTCTGCAGTTAAAGTACAAGACTACAACTGCTGTGTGATTTTATTATTTTTTGTTTCGTTTTTTTTGGGGCGGGAGGGAGAGAGGGAGGGGGGTGTCTTCTCCGTCAGTCGCAATTAAGCGATTCCAGGAGGCGCTCGATCCATGTTGGTGGGGGGGCAAGTGAAAAAAATGCCAAATTTTCGGGGATGGCGCTCTGCGCGCCAATTCATAAAGCAAGTTTGCTGCGCAAAGGTGCACCGAAAAATGACAATTTATGGTATGTTTAACAGTTATTTTTTATGTCCGTGTTTAATGGTTTTGTAGTTTGTGTTTCCATGGCTTTTCAAAATTTGCCAATGCATTTTGATTTTTTGTTCGTTGTAAAACTAATTGGGGGGGGCAAATACGAGATCGTATATCCCAGCTCGTTGTTTGCCCCTCCCATATATTTTTTATAGATGGTGGGGGCGATTGCCCCCTCCTAATGAAAAACAAGGATCGAGCTCTGAATGATTCAGTAGAAGTACATCTCCCATTGCATTGTGAAATTTTCAATTTACGTGAGAATATAGATTTTACCGTAGCATGTATTTAATGTCTTTGGAATTTTAATCTTAATTATCCTCTGCCAAACGAAGTTTTGAAAGGGTATTGATATCAGCTTACTGGTCGGGGGGTCGGTTCCGATTCTTAGGGATTACACTACTTCCTCAGTTTTTAGACCAATGCTTAATAAATTTGCCACACACATATTAGTGCTTGGGGCCGAAGATTGTGCAGACCCATTTTTCGAGATGTGCCAGAAATGCGTTACCATTGTAATGACATTATACATGGCAAAAAAGAGGTAAAAAACAAAGGCGGTTCAACCACGTTCTTTAGTTATTTTTTTTACCAGATGCCCGCTCATGAAACTTTGGGCACACACATTGGTCTTGGCGAAGATGTGCAAGATATATATTCGAATGTGTTAAGAATTTGCTTGTCATGGTAACGACATATTTCATCAATAAAATCATTGTATGAGATCCTGAGGATAGAACTACTCCCAGTTTTTTGACCAATTGTTCATAAATTTGGCACACACAATTTGGTCTTGGGGCGAACAATTGGGCAAAGCACATATTTTTCGGAATGCTGCTCGGAAATTCCAGTTGCTATGCTTAATGCGCACACTATTGGCAAAAAATCGAGGAGTGATGGGGTGGAGTACTATAACTTCAGTGCTATGCTATAGTAGTATACTGTTGTTACGGACAGATTCATTTTTCTGTTTGGTTTGAAATGGGTTGGTAGAATATTATTTATTTTTGTTGATGATAATGATGATTTGTAAGGCAACCGTTGTTTACAAATGTATTTTTTTTTTAAATTTATAATAATTAACATAAATTGCCGTTTTTTACCAAATTTAATACTGATGCCCCAGATGGACAAGAAAAACAAAAACAAAAATCCCAAAACAAATGCATTGTTTCCAGCTGCTGTGCTTGTCTATCTGTCATCATAATTAGATAAGAAATAATTGATTGCTCTCCAGCTAATAAAAGAAAAAGGATAACGCCACTGCTTTCGTATCCTTAGCTATATTTACCCCCCCCCCCACAAAAGAAAAATACCGTGTCATAAAATCAATAATCCCTCCTCTTCCTCTTCATTCGCATCTTTTAAAAATTAGCATTAAATAAATAATTAAGGATAAATCGTACTAACCTTTCCGTTTGTCAGGTGGGAAAAACAGCACAAAGAAATACAAACAAAAAATAATCAATCATTGCACAACTCGACCCCCCCCCCGGCACATGGTCTGCTTGCATTGCCCCCAAGAAATTATCACTGGGCAATTCCAGCTGCCGTTACGGACATTACATTTCAGAGAATTTTTGCAATTCAAACGGGTCACTAGATAACACACCTTTTTATTTGAACTCATAAAACGGAATCACACACATATGGCCCTAAAATTATTATACAGTGGAAGTTTCATACATTTCATACTTCGTGTGGGTAGTTACTGGCAAAATGTGATTTGCGTTACGCGACATTCATTTTTTGGACACAGGTTTTTGCATGTTATGTTCATTTTTTTGAAAAGTCTGTGAGTTTTTAAGCACAAGTTAACACCATTTTACTAATAAATGACAAGGTAAGAAGTCGTTAGAATAAGAATAAAGTTAAATTTAGTGGAAAAGAGTGAATCCTGTTCCCTCTACAGCCATTATTGTGGGCGTTACGGACCATTACATTTTCGAGCGTTACGGACATTACAGTTTGTCCATTTCATAAAGTGGTAGAGTCACATGATTGTATTATATTTTTGAGTCTTTTCAGTTTGATAGTACTCCATAGCATTTTAAAATGTTTCCATAGCATTTATCTTATATCTTTTAATTTTTGAGTTGCCAATTTGAGGAGTATTTTGGGGGTATTTACCCCCATCTTTATTAGTTTTGTTGACTTTTTTTTTCATAGTAGCAATCTAACAGGCTACATTGTATGTCTGCAATGTCGGTGATCTATAACATGAATCAGCCTTTTGACTTTTCTTATTGATGATCAACATGCGTAATCATAAAAAATTGTCATTACAGAAGCGTTACGGACATACACTTTTCATTATATCAGCTAGGACATCCTATTACCCATGACTGAGCATAAACAATTGCTAATAAGCTGCTTTATTCTAATCTAAACAATGCGTAATAGTTCAACAAAGTTCAATATGTCTTTCTTACACAATAAAGGACTGTGCTTTTCTGTGTTTTCAGACGTACATTTATGTCAAGTGTCAGAAAGGTCTGTTTAGAGAGAATATATTCATATTCTGCCTCTCCTATCAGCTTGGAACGAAGTGGTTCCTGTAGTTCCATTGTGGAGAGGGTGCAAATATCTTCCTTTTCTTTGTTTGTGCTGTGTTACACAAAGAACTTCATGGCATCCCTTCCATGGTTCTTCAGAAAATTTTATACTGCATCATCAGGAATGGATCTTCTTGATCGACAAAAGTACTAAGGCAGATTGTTTTGTCTTAAATCTTACATGAAAAGGACCCCATTGGAAGCTATAAAAGCAGGGTTGGTTGTATCTTTCTCCATCCCTCATGTTATTCTCCAGCATCCACTGAAAAGCGTACACTTGCTCAGCTTGATAAGCAGTTGCTGTGTTTGCAGCATGCAAACGATCAGGGAGGGCCATGGGGTCAGTAGTACACGTACGGATACATGACAAGGCTGTAGAGGATAGTGCCAAATCAGCTGAAGAGTGCATTGCTTGCTGAAGTAATGTGCTAACTTAATGTTATATAAGTTACAAGGTATTCTATTATGACAGATATCAACATTCAGTGTTGATCCAAAGTATTTGGACTGATGTGATTCATGCAGCTACACTTGTGAATACAAAATTGTAATGGTCCGCGTACTTGCTTTTTTGGGCATGACCATTGCAAATTCTCCGAAAAAGAATTCTGGATATGTTGTTGATATCAATTTTGCTTTTGCAATTTGATTTAGACAAAATTGGACCAAAACATAGTGTTACTGCTAAACTTTTTATATCGAAAACGGTTACGGACATTACACTTCCAGCGAGAGGGAAATCAGAAATTTGAAATAGCCATTTTTCAGAAAAGATTTATTCTTTGCGGTATCCAGCAGATGAATGTTAAAATGACTGTCCTCAGCTTTATTTCGGCTAGAAATAATTTCCTAAAGTCATTTATAGTGCAATTTTTCACATTACAGAGGATTAACTGCAAAAACACTGAATTTTCTGCATGATCTTTACATATCACTTTATTTCAATAGCTCAAAAAATATCTTTTCGACTTGAGCCGACAATTTTTTTCATTTAGGTCATTGTTGATGTGACCCTTTCTGAATACTTTCCAGGCGTAAACAAAGTTGTTCCTTTGATTTTCATTTTTTCCACCCATTGGAGGTAACATTTTTCGTGGAATTGCCTCCTTTTCCACACTGCTGATTCCTTTGTATTCTTCTCACAATAACTTTGGATTAACAAGATAGAGCAATCACTTCTTCTTACCCATCCACCCCACCACTCTCACACACACACACAACACACCACACACACACACACACACACACACACACCACACACACACACACACACACACAACACAACCACACACACACACACACCACATATCACACACCACACGACACAACAAACCAACAACACCCAACACACACAAAACACGCACACATGCACCACCACACAACATATGCTGCCTTTTTCTGTGTAGACAAATATGAATGATTACTTCTGCCGGATATTGGTTTTACCAATGAAAGGAACTGTATTTCGTAGTATTTCATTTGGCAAACTTAATTGCTCTCACAGATTTCCCTACGGCCGTGTATGTACAAATAACACTTACCAAGGTTAGGCAGCAGTTTTATTTTTTTAAGCAGCTAGGCAAAGCTCCCCTTAATTATACAAGTACTACTCAGTAAAAAAAAAATAAAAAAAAAAAAAAAAATATAAATAAAAAAAATAAAAAGAAAAAAAAAAAAAAAAAAAATAAAAAAAAAAATAAAAATAAAAAAAAAAAAATAAAAAAAAAAAAAAAAAAAACAATCAACAAAATATAACCCCAGTTTTTCTTTAATTTGTACACTGTTCTTGAAGTTTAGGTGAATTTGTGAGACAACAGCAATCAGTAGGTTTAGACAGTCATGGAAACATTACACTATAAGCAATAGTGCGGTCAGTGCAAAGAATATACCACCTTAGATTGATAAACCTAGACATGACACATTGTTATGGTTTGTAGATCATATGAGATATGTATTGAGGATTCGGAAAGACAATATGACTACAAGAATTTAACACATGAGACACTTTATTGTCAATGCAGGTATATAACTCAAAAGTTTAATATAATGCCAATGAAATATGCAATATGACTGAACTGTTTTTCGAAGATATAGTAAATTTTACATACGATTTACAAATAGCAATTGATTGACAAAATATAACGTAACCGCAAATTTACCAATAAATGACTTGTAATATACTTTACGACTGATAAAATACAATATCTGAAATTGGAAAGCAATGCATGTTATAATCTAGAATTGTGTTCAAAAAAAAGGAACACAACTATATGGCAGTATTTTCTTTTAACAGAAAATGATCTCGATGTCTTCAGATTTGTCCATGTCCTTGAAAGGCGTTTTCTTTTTTATAACTTGTCTCAGCCTTATAGGTCCAGTGACTTACGCTATTAACCAAAGGTTTAACAGTTAATCGTACGAAATTAATGTTAAGAAATTAAATTTGGAATCTAATCAAAAAAATGTGGCGGTTCATGAACAAATGGGATAGATCTCTTAACCAGAACATTTGTCTGCCAATGTGAAATTATAATTCAGAAACTAACCAAACTTGTAAGACATACCGAAAACGTTAGTTTCCAGCTTTGACAGTTGTAATACATTTGAAGTGATTTTCTGTGGCAAGACGATGCTAAAAAACTGTTGTCATAGAATTGCGAAGGAAATACAGTCTGAAAAAAGTTCCTGGACTTCTGCCTACTCTACACATCTTTTGTTTGAAGACTGATTTTACTTAATTACTACTCCATAAATACTTCAAATTAGACTTATCACTTGCTTCATACAGTGTGTCTCAAAAAATTGTGCAGGTAAAAACCGCCCTCTTTAGGTATTAGAAATTACCTTGTCGGCATGATGCTTACGTCAACGTGAAGATGCTAGTTCGTAGCTTTTCAAATCCGTTAAGTTTTGTATTATTTGCTTGTCTTAATCTTAAATATTTGTTAATTTGAATAGAAAGGGTAAAATTGCAATTGTGCCGTTTTTACTAGAATCCCTTGTAAAATTTGACACATTGTGATTCCACCATTTGTTGTTTAATTATTATCTTGAGATTAAAAATAGCAATTGAACAAAAAATAGGCATTGAAAGCTTAATTCGGCTCCTGAATGGTATGCAAAGTCATGTCACAGGGTGATTGTCTCATTGCCGAAGAGGGCGTTTTCACTTGCAATTTATTTGAGACATGTGCACACGTCACAAAAAATTGTTCAAGAGAAAAGCGCCCTCTCTTGACAGTTAGAATTACTATATGTTACACATGTTTACGTCACATTTATAGGGCCAACTATCTTAGCTTGAAGATGCTAGTTTGTTTTGTTGAATTTGCTTGTTTTGATCTGAGATAATTTGTAAAAACAAAAGCGGCGGAAATGCACATTGTGTCATTTTTTACGCGGGAGAGGGGTCTGGCCTGATGGTATATTTTAGCCTGTAGTAAAAAGTGACACATTTGTGATTTTACCCTTTCGCTGTTTAAACTAAAATTTCAGGATTAAAACAAGCAAACTGACAGACAAAGGCATTCTGATAGGCTAGATTATGCCCTTGATGGTGATGTAAGCATGACGTCACATAAATGTTTTATCATTAGCTAAGAGGGCCACTTTGATTGCAATTTTTTTAGCCACTGTATATCACCAACAATTCAACCACATAGTTACAGGTGAAGGACATTGTGAAAATTAGTTCATTGCGTATACCCCTGACCTTCAAGATTTGGTCCAAAGTACAAGGTTTATTGTCTGCCTTTTGTGTCCCGTAGTCTTGTTTCTGTTACAATTATCTCGTTTTGTTGGTTTCCCCAATAGCGAACAGATAAATGGACGACTAATCGACACTAATGCCTTTTACCATGTTCACATGCACCATCGAATTAAAAGTGACACCTGAGGTGGCACAAAGTAACACCATTATTCCATTAATCTAGTAATTTGGTCTTCTTCTTCCCGCGGAACACTGCCGTTCAATGGTTCTTTTGGTAGGACTCGTGAGACCAACAGTCTCACAGTGTTAATATTGGCTGAAGGCGGGAAATGGGCCTGATCATCGTGCCATGGTAGGATGGATGGAACACACTGCCTTCAAACAATCTGCGTCTGATGATACAAATATAGAAAGGAAATTCTAAAGACTTGATTATAGGAATGAAGCTTAAACATAAAAATACTTCCAGCAACTCGTACCTAAACATGAACAAGACTGTGATATTCACCCTTGCAGCGGGTCGCGCAATGGTACGTTTATGACGACTATACCGAAGCGGGGTTACGCTAAGAAAAATTATCACTAGGGTTCCGCTGTGCTTAACTGTAACGTTCGAAATTATTCAAGTTGTGGCCAAATTGCCAACAATGGGGGCGGCTCCTATACTTTTTGCACAAAGTAATGAGTGGTTGTTTCATTGCAGTCGTAGCTCAAGGATATTGCCTCTGTAATTCACCTTTCTTAACAATTTATTACTTGAAATATTGCTTACAAATGCTAGCTTTACCAATGACCTCGACATATAAATGAAAATTGAAGGACTCATTGCTTCCACCATTTTCAATTTTATTTTCCAAATTTCTAGGCCCTTGTCTTGACAAAACTTTGTCCAGGTTTGGCTGCGAACGAATCATTTCAATCCACCAGGGCAATCATTTGTTCTGTTTTTTTTCCAGTAAAGGGCGTATGTTTCGTCCGTATAGCTTTGCTTAGGACACGATTACAGTAAGTGTGAAAATTGCGGGGAATGCAAGAGAAAATAAACACGCAGTAACTGCATATCGTCTAACCTTGCGATGATTCTCGCGATGTCACGCTGCTGTCATTTTTTGTGTAGATTTGATATTGTCTAATCACGCCGCCAGTTAATGGATTCTTTGGAGATTTCGATGCTTTTAAGTTGTCTTTGCATTCTGACATTATAATAGAACCCAATGCACTAATCGCAAGGATAGTGACAAATTTCCGGGGTATCGTGATACGTAAATCACAGTACGCGGGACTAAGCCACCCCAGTAGGCTTGAAAAGGTGACCTTTTACTCTTGGGAAATGACTGTTATAGTATGTTCAATTTAATGTCATAGAATAATAATAATATGCTGCGAAACAATGAAAGTAAACACACTTCCGATTCGAATCGGACGCCATTTGTAGGAATTTTTTGGAGCCGCTAATTCCTTCGCGTCAATGTCATGCTACAATGTAAACGTCAAGGCCAAGCGTCGACGTACGCGTACAAGCGCCTATGAAGAAAAAAATTTTAAACCCGCATACGTAAACGTGCGTGGAGTAAACACTCCCTTGTAAACTCCTTCTGATTGGCTACTGCATAGGGGTATCGAATGAAAAAATTGTTTTCTGTGCCGGGCTGCGGGGAATATAACACTCTTCCTTTAAGACTATGTATTTTGTTGTGGTCCACTTTGCATTCGCGAAAAAAAGAAGAAAAAGAAACGGATTATTGTTATAAAAGTCATTTTCCATCAGTGTTGTACTGAAGTCAATGAACAAATCCCCTCATTAGTTACATATTTCACTTGTTTATTACACGGAATATAGTAGAACATGGTCTTTATTCTGTGGTTATTATGTTAATAAGAATAAATTAAATCAAGAGTTCAGAAAAGAATCACCACACTTAATGAAATTCGAACCACAACCGTGGAAGTGGTCATCGAAATATGTTCCCGTTCGCTTTCTTCATGTAATTTGCGGTATTATTTTGTTATTATTATACAGGATTTTTGTAACTTAAACATGTTAAACAGAATTCATGTACTTTTGATGCTTTAACCTCTTTTTATACCAGAAAGCGAAGATGCGGTCTCATCTGGTTGTTTAAATGAAACATTGATGAACGCAACACTTAGCCAGGATGCTACTGTAGTTACCTCGGTTGCTCCAAATGTTACCAACAACTTGACGGAATCTGCTGCATCATCCATGTCATCGAAAAATTGTTCTTCTAGTTCTAGTTCTAGTTCTTCTAGTAGTCATTTTTCCATCGGAACCCATGTGATTACGTACACTGCGTCAGATTCAGCAGGGAACTCGGCTAGTTGTTCTTTTGATGTGACTGTCGTAGGTAATTTCACCAATGCCTTTACCCAATTTCAAGTTTTACCCATATTTTCCCACTCAATAAATAGTTGTCAGCATTTTGAAAACTGGGTACACCATCACCCAAACAATGGTGTCTTTTGCTACACTGTGGGAGGGCAGGAGTTTATCGGTTTGTACTTTTGATTCATAATCACAGGGTTCTTGGGCTTAAATCCTATCCTGTACATATGCCTCTAGACAAGACTGTTCATCCAGTATTGTCTGTCTCCACCCAAATGTAGGCAGCGAATTATTTCTTTTAACCTTAGAGCGTCATGCATATTAAAACAACTGTCTACATATCATCATTTTATCCATAACGAAAACAGAATAAGAAATGACTTTTAGAACCGATGTCCATTAACAACCTCATAATTGAGGTCTGTCTGTTAATAACATATCCTGACGGATTGAGATACTAGCCCCAGACCCACGATGTGATACCTATAAATGCCACGCCAAAGTCGAAAATCGGCATGATCGGGGACTCTGGAACTGGCTTGAGAGAAAAATGGGGGTCTCCGGAAATGGAGCTAAGACCTTAGAAGACCTCAAATGCTATGCTTCGAAGCTGCGAAGCAGCAAATTTTCGGCGCGCCTTTGGCGCTCCGTGCTGAAAGTGCAATGTTCTGGTCCGGCCACGCCGCGGAAGCGGCGAGGCCGAACAAAAAATCAGTGTCGAAACGGCAAATTTGGCGTCTCTGGAACTGAAAAACAAAAACAAAGATTTTCTTTGGCTTCTGAAATTGTGATGCTCTGGAACTGAAATTTAGGGCTGAAAATGGGGGTCTCAACCGCGGCAGGCATATTACACAATCATACTAGGTGACCCCCCCCCCCGAGATACTAGCCTATACTTATACAGAGTTTTTTTAATCTTTTTTCTAAAATTTATTTATTCAGATGCAGAAGATCCATTGCTACATGGCTGTCCTTCCGACATGGTTTTAGACATTAGTTCTGATCAGTCTGCAGCTGTGGCGACATGGGCTCCTCCGAATGCTACGGACAATTCTGGTACCCTTGTGACTCCATACATAACAGGCAAATTTGATTCTGGCAGTAATTTCACCGCCGGGACCCATGTCATCACGTACTTCGTAGACGATCCATCGGGAAATTCAGCGAATTGTTCATTTAGTGTGACTGTGAGAGGTATGCGGGTTATTATTTTCTTTAAAGACATTGCGTTCTATTCATAATAAACAATAAACAATAATAATAATAACGTCTTATTTACCCAGGGTAGCCACTTCAGTCTGATAGACTGCTCTTCCAGCGGGTCCTTAACATAAATGTTATTATTACCCTTCTCTGTTCTAGAAAGCCAATGGTACCATTATAAAAAAAATCTTTGCTATAACCCGGCCGGGGCTCGAACCCTCGACCTTCCGTATGTGAGGCGGACGCTCTATCCACTAAGCCATCACGCTGGTGATAATAATTGCGTTTTGTGATAGACCTATAATTATTTATTAATCAACCGACTATCACATGAAATGAAACGCTTCCAGTTTTGAGAAATTGATAAAAAAAATATTAGCATGATAAATAAAAAAATCGTGGGCTCTAACGTTTTTGATTTAGGTAATGTACATATAAATTTATCTTCTCAGTAACCATTTAGAAATGAAAATATATCATACTAAAATTTTTTGGCAGGTATGAAGTTGTTTTCTGATGTTTGCATGACACTAGGCGTATTGAGAAAAAAATAAATGTATATAAAAGATTAATGAAAAACTTTTCAGATTGACCAAACTGGCTTTATTACGAACTCTTTCGCCAGATCTAGCCCATGGATGAATTTCTTTTATAGTGCATAACTCACCCCAAAGCTATTAGACATTTTCGTCATGTATTTAATAAGTTGGACACTGTAAAAGATTTACAAATACAATCATAATAATAATTATCATGGTTATTGATAATAATAATAATAATAATAATAATAATAATAATAATAATAACTTGTCTGTTGTACCCCAATGAGGTCATTGTATATTTGAAGGAAACTCTATATTCCTCAACAAATGAAAGTAAAGAAAGAAGGTGCGTGTGTGTGTGTGTGTGTAGAGGGGGGGGGGGGGACACATTTGCATATAAAGGTCCTGTATTTTACGCACCTCGGCAAATTGTGAGACACGTCAGAATATATTCTTACATCTACGCCTGATCCCCAATCACAACATTGCATCACTTTGTTTTAAAATCTCATTTATCAAAACGAATGATTTCATCGAAAAAAAAACCTGCTTGCGTAAACATTACAAACTACTTAAAAAGTACGTTATAGCAATGCGCAAAAATGGCAATGTGTTATTAACCAGATTATAGTACATTATCACGTTGTTGTTTTTATTTTCCCCCTTTTACAGTCATTGCATATATTACATCCGGAGGAATTGCTGGTCTCTCTATTTCACTCATCCTTTTAATGGTCATGGGTGGAGTGGTTGCTGTTTTCATACGTAGAAGATTAAAACCACGTATAAAATTCACAATGAAAGCACGTAAAACCGAAATGACTGCTTACAGTTCACCGACAACAGACGCTATATACGAAGTTCCAAAGGATGAAAATGAATTATATGAAATTCCAATTCACAGTGGCGAAGAATGCAATATTTACGAAGATTTGCCAGCATATGGTAATTAAATTTATCTTTGGAAAATTGTGCACGGATATAAAGCTTACATGCTGTAATACCTAGAAGCATACGTACTGCTATGATTTTTTTTTCGGAATAGTTGACGATGCTATGATGGTGACCAAAATTAAACGCATGGTCGTGGTAACAGTACCGACAAACTAGTTGTTTGTTGGTTTTAAAATCAGTTTTTCACGTGAAATTTCGGGGGGGGGGGTTCCTCATAAGGTAATTTAATCATTTCTTAAAGTAAACGTAGCAAATCCATCCGTACCAAATAACAAGCATAGAAAATTGGGACTTTGGTTCAAAGTCGTAATACCTGTCCATACCTGCCAAGCAGTACGGATTTTTCCGGGCAGTTGTGTTCTTATTACAGTTATTGGGCGGTACGGTAAACAATAAAAAGATTACATAATAAAAGAAATGAGATTAGAGTGCGAATAAGAAAAATATTTGGAACAGCTGAACCAAATAATTTCTTATGAGAAAAAGCATGAATAAAACAAACCTTTTGTTCCGTCACTCACCAGTGAATGAAAACACGTCATTTCCATTACAATTAATTGGCATTGTATTAAACTCACTATAGTAAGCAAGGCATTTGGTTCAGTAGTTTAATTTATTTTGGACATTCATGTTCTATTCTTATTGTAATCTATGTTTTTGTTGTTGAACGCACCGCCTAGTAACCTTAATAAGAACAGAACTGCCCTGGAAAAATCCGTACTGGTTGGCAGGTATGCCTGTCTTGTATGTAGATAGTTTACGACGTTAACTGCAGACTTCCATATCTTATGTGGCTCACCTTTATACTTATTAACCCGTTGGAGACGATTTGATTTTGCTATAACACATATTTCCCATAGGCTCCAGCACGAGTTGACTCCTACTTAGTCTCCAACGGGTTAATGCGTCCTTGTTAGCACAAAATTTGGTTTACTGGATGCCTTCCAGGTTTGGGTACACTGATATGAATATTGCTTTTTTGTTTTTTTTAAATAAAAAAAGTCATTCTTGAATAATGTAATGTAATAACGAAAACAATATATTAATGGGACGAGACTGTATTGATTCTGAAAGTAGCGTAAATATTGTATATACAAAGTGGACCATGTACGTGTTTAAGTAATTTGTTTATGCTTGTAGATATTTTGACTATTATCCAGTATTAGAATATTCGGTACAAAAATTAAAAAGATTCATTATGCTAAGTTAAAAATCAAGGTGTGAAACATTGTCATTATCTGCGCATACCACCGCGAGTTGTTGTAGATATATCAACAATACGATTAGTTTAAGTTTAAAAATATAAGTATCTATATCAGTCGTCGACTCGAGGGCGCACAATGATGAGTCGCCCGATCAAACGTAGAAGATCGTGTGTGTAATTCCAATGTACGCCTGTGGTTAGAAAAGTAATAATATTTACCTATATCATACCATGTGAACATGGACGTTTTCAAGAAAAAATACACAAAACTGTGTTGTTTAAAATATTTGATTGTAGAGTAACTTACCTTAGCCATTAGTTGTGCACTATTGTTGAAGTGATGTTGATAAGTATTAAGTATGTATATTATATTAGTGGGGAGGTGAATTGTGAATGTAGGCAGTGTGATTCTGGGAATTGAACATGGTTTAGGATGAGAAACCTATTGGTCCAAATGGCTTGCGTTTCGTTATTGCAGTGAGACATTTATTCAAACGTCCTGGATTTCATGATCTGGAAAACTGAAATGGAATACGGAAAAATAAGTCTCGGACGAACATCTAAATGAAGGCTGAAAATGTACCACGGAAATCATTTTTATCACTCCCAATATACACAGAAGGTCAGACTGGGTCATCGTACTTATTCCATTAAAATAATATGTTGCAAACAACAACAACAACAAAACGAATGCAGATTTTTACACAGGATTTAGCCGAGCTTGATCTGATTTTGCACATGCCACCACAAATACGTGATATATAAATCATACTTTTAAAGGCAAGGTCCACCCTGACGTCAAGTTGGTTTTGATAAAAGCAGAAACATGAGAGAAACATATTAATGAAAGTTTGGCGAAAATCCATCTAGGAATAACAGAGTTATGAAGTTTCAAAGTTTTAGTTTTGTGACGTCACATGCGAGCAACTCCCCATGTGTAATGTACTATAAATTCCATAATTCTCATGTTTTAATGGTTCATGATAATTGAATGTTTTTTTTTCATAGAAGCCTGTATAAAATAGTGTTTCTGATAATATATTGAAAGGACAGGTAAAGTAATGTTCAAATTTCTGAGAAAACGGCACTTTATGGAATTTATATCACATGACATACGGGGAGCTGCTCGCATGTGACGTCACAATTGAAAACTTTGAAACGTCATAACTCTGTTGTTCTTTGGTGGATTTTCGGCAAACTTTCTTTTATATGTTTCTCTTATTTTTCTGCTGTTATTAAAGCCAACTTGTCGTCAGGGTGAACCTTGCCTTAAAAACAAATAAAAGAACTCGGTTCGTACGCATCGCGGGAACGAAGACAAACAAACAAACATTACAGAACCGCGAAGTCACTTTGGATCAATACATTATTTTGCACACACTTATGACTAAATGGAATAAACACCAAAGAATACACAGTATGTGAAAATGTTTATTACTTTCCGAGCTTAGAAAAAAAAAGGAAATATATTTGGTACCTGTGTGTGGGCGGAGGGGGGGGGGGACTCAATTAACTCAATTACAGAATTAAAATTATAGCAATCCAGTGTATTATTTATTTGCTACCCCTGGCATTTATTGATTGTGATCAGAGTGATAATTAACTTACCAATTCCACAGTCCAATGCCGGTTTTTATCAGAAAAATATTACTTCTTCATTAAGACATCTAACTTTGCCACCCCCTTGAAAAAGTAATATCTAGTAATATCCGTTGTTAACTCATATAATTAATTCAGCCTTTAATTCAGTGTTGTTGTTTTTGCTTTTCAAAAGTAACCTTTGACATTATTATCCCATTTAAAATCATACTTATTATTAGTTAATGTAGATAACTACCAAATATAATTATGCTCATTTGTTCATGTTTCAAAAAAAATCATCTGTTGTTTGTGCTTTTAGATCTCTAAGAATTATACCTCTATAGGGTATATACCAGGAGTACAATACTCCTTGTATAAATGGATGCAGATATGAAGTACATGTTTTGGTCGTTTAAGAAATGTGTATATTTTGTGTCTTTAGATTTTTAATGTCCCACCCCTATACAAAAACCTGATGTAATTGATGGTGTAATAAAAGATAATTACGTTAAGCTGTTTGTTTTGTGACTGTTTTTATTCACCTAAATTTTGTATGAATGCATGTATGATTATGTATGAGCGAATGTGTACGTGCAGAATTCCCGCTGCAAAACCTACATGTCTAACCTGGCCAAATGTCTGGCCAATGCCCGGGATGATGGACACGATAGAATCATTAAAGGTATTGGCCAACATTTACCACAGTTAAAAAAAAAAAAACTTGAGCCGCATGATTCCCCATGCTACCAGTGTCTTTGATGAGGTCTAAAAAGAAAGCCCTGAAAAAAATTGTATTTCAAAATGATTATTTAGTGCTTTAAAAAGGTGAAAATCGTACGTTGACCAGATTCACTTGCACATTTCGTCCCATAGACTTACTGTGTGTACACTGTTACAGTCATGACTGGCGACTCTGTAACAGTTAACCAATTTCCCGTCACACCCGTAACATACAACAAGACAGTCACGCCAACATCACGCCACAAATGACGACTGTTTACTCGAAGTTACCGTTCTCCATCTTTATTCAGCTCCCATCTTGGATCCTTCTCCTCGGTCACAAGACCAGAGTTCATTTAAGGTCACATGACGTATTACCATATTCAGATTTAGTTATTTGCATAGTCCTACTCCTAACAACACCTAGGTTAATAAAACTCGCCCCGAATTTTATTATTTATTCATGTATAACTTGCAATTGGCTGTGTAACTTTCCAAACTTTTGTATTGTATGGTGTTTATTTGTCCATTTGAACACTATTATGTAGCTCACATATCAAAGTTTGACAAATTTTTAAATTGAACCTCCACAATGTTAGCTTATCACTTTACTACCCAATGTCACAATAGAAATACATACCATTTTCCGATTTCCATGAAGTTGTCATGAAACCCTTTGTAATTCACTACCTCGGTTTTGAATGATCTCGTGTCAATTGGTAGTACAGGTCACAGACTCCTCTGTTTGGATTATTCCGTGTCAATTCACTCGAAATGTTAAATCGCACCATCTCTGAATTTGGAAAGTCGTGGTATACATGGACTTTGACATAGGCCAAGCCCACAAGCAGGTACACCTACGTCCAACCCGAAACATTGATTCTTGAAATGATCATGATGACAGTGCTCTAGTGAACTCTACATTGGGTACATAATTGAGCGGAAAATGATTGGGAACTTAGCAGCTTACGGGTTATTTAGGATTCGTAATATTTACAATAAAATTCGCAAACCATTTTTATTGTCTCAAACAGTTTTTCTTGTCGCAAAGAAACTTGCAAATATATTTTGCCGCAAACAATAATGCAAGCGTTTGCAAAACAGTGTTAAGTCCTAGCAAAACAATTGTAATGACAAGTAGATGAAGTTTTTTTTTTGATTCACCAATGCCAGCGACAACATGACCATGGTTCCTAAATCGAATACAAATTTAACTATCCTAAGCTTTTCTCCAGACTGCGTGGTCATTTTACTTCAAACTAGCCCAAAATAAAATCTTAACATTACCAATCATTTAAGTTGGATTATTTTGGAAAAATTATTACCTGAATAGGTATTTTTTATTCACGTTTTAAGGTTTTGTATTGCTTTCAAAAGCTAATTACGTATTCATAGACTCATTGTTAAACATCCAAACATCATTTCACAAACTACTAATTTAAAGTGAATTGAATTACCCGAGTTTTTTGTTAATGTTTATCACTGATTCACTTCACTTCCAAAGACTTTTGTCTCTGAAATATAATGTAATGTGCTGTATTTTGTTTGATTTGAAATTTGACAAGGACGATTTGCAATTTTTAAGCTGTAAAGTAAAGTTTAAAGTAATAGGCCAACACTGTGGAGCTTCAATTAAGAAAAATCAAACTTTGATATTTGTGTTACAAAGTAGTGTTTAAATTGACAAATAAAGACCCTATAAAACAAACGATTGGCATGTTATGCTGCCACTGGCATGATATGCAGGAATAAACAATTTCCACTCCAGTGAAGGATGAAATAGCCTAGATTTACGCACAGTAAATCTATGGCAGGAAATGAGCAGATGAATCCGGTCAACTTGAGTGCTTGTACATTTTCACTTTTGAGAGTCATTTTGATTTTTTTTTGTGTTCAGGCCTTCCCTTTTGGACCTTTTCATAGACACTTAGAACATGGAGGATCATGTAGCTCACATATATAAAAGTTGTGGTCATTGTTATCATGTGTCTTTAATGACACATCTTACACGTTTATGCACAAAACCTATTCTCAATTATTTTAATTAAATCAGCTTTAACGCTCACTACTTCTATTATAGACAATATACTACTGACAAAAATATTCGGAGCTTTGGAGGTAATCACAATTACATTTGATGTGTTCACTGGAAACTAATTTGGTATTGAAGTACACAAAAAATACGAAATCACAAAAAAATAAAATTACTATTTAGTACGATTATCCAAATATTACACGGGGTATATTAGAAACCATGATCTCGGAAAATGTGCTGTGTTGATAACACTTCTATTGTGTTTACCGAGTATAAGTTTATTTGGATAAGAAAGGACACAGCTGAAGTGGAAGAGGAAATGACACTTAAGACTTACGATTATCCAAATAGCACAGTCCTCTGGTTGAGAGGAATTGACACAAGTTGGAATGATATTTGACGCTGACCAGAGGATTAAAGATGTGAGTATAGACATAAGCTCTGTTGTCCCTTTACACACCATTGTCATTAACATGATTGAAGCTATTTCAATGAAAAAAAAAACACTCAGTCGCGTGCCCATGCTGCTACCCTTTCAAGATGTCCACCACACAAATTATCTAAACATAAATACTCCATTTACAGACGTATGCAAAGTCCCGTTCTTTACTAACGTGATTAACTAATTATTTGCCGGTGAGACCAAAACGTGCAATAGACGTTAATTTAAAAAAATATCCATGAAACATTTTAATTTCACTGCTATAATAGCAACAAACTTTATATTCACTTCAAATGCACTGGAAAAGGTTAGTGTTTGGTGTTTTGTTTACTGGGATGTAGAGGATCTCAATTGGCTTTCCCATTCTTCTTCTTATTTTTTCATTCCCCTCTCCCCTCTTTCTTGGAATATTGCTTACCCCATACGTACCAAGGCTTAGGATGGCACAAATAGGGATGGTTGCTAGACTTGATATGTTGAGCTACTTATTTTATGCCTGTTATGTATTATGTATGTGTGACTGTGCAGGAGTAAATGTGTTTGTGTAAATGTATGGTATGTTCGTGTCTTATGTGTGGATAAAAACATGTCTACGTGTGTGTTTTTTTTTGTTCTCTTTGTGAGTACTACGTACACTACAAGAGTTGAACCTTAAGATCGACAGTATAGACTTCTTACCAATGGTTCTCTATCTGCTAATAGTAAGGGCGTGGGAACCCATGCAAGGGCTGCAAATTTATTTCTTCCAGAGAAACTGAATAGGGTCATTGATTTGATAAAAAATAGTTGTATATATATATATATATATTATTTCAGTTAACAAAATGTGTGACAATTTGTGTTTTGCATGGAGGAATAGAATAAATGAATAGTGCCCGGTGATTAAGCAGCATGAAGAACCACCTTTCAATATTGCTGCTGTAAAACCATTCATATTCATATCCTGAACAGGACTACTTCGACAATTATTTGGGAATAAAACAGCCATCCATAAAGTACGCTCATCTTATAAAAGTTCCTTTGCAATAGGGGGTCAACCTTAGTCATGACCGGACGTTCAGCCTCTCATTCAACGAAAGCAAGTGTGAAAGGGTTTGCTTTCACATTTAAATTGCATCAGGCCAAACTTATCTCAGTAGATGCAACTGGATTCTTAAGACAAATTAACAACAAGGTTTATTACCACCGCAAATCACCCCGGCATCATTCTCATGAAAACGTTTGCATGTAAAAGTCATAAAGCCACAGTTAGTGATGCGACTTTCTGATCCGGTACATAGAACATGAGGCCAAAAGTAGTTTGAGGTGCCCTGTCCAAAGGCTGCATTGCCATAGGCACTCACAGCTCTGTGGTTTGCTAACACTCTATTTAAAAATTTGGCGTCGTTGATATTCCAACTATTATCACACACCGTTTCCCATTTACTGGCAGCAGGGTGGAAATCTTAAATCTGCTCTTGAACCACACACAAGATGCATGTTACAGACGTAGGGAAGAAACAGAAATATTGAGAAATACAGAAATACATGAGATGAATAACACGCTCTCAAGAGGGCACGTCTTAAAGACACAGTTTTCTACCTATAGCAACCATTAGAGACGATTTGATTTCACTATAACACACATTTTCCATAGACTCCAACACGAGTTAACTCATACTCAGTCTCCAATGGGATAGAATGTAACAGAAATGTATAAGTGATAGGTGTAGATCGGGTTGCAAATGAATGCAGTTCTTGGTGTACCATGCTTTGCTTGGTTGTAGAGAGTGAATAGATTTAATGAACTTGTTTTGATGCATTATACCAATCGAAATGAACTGGTCGATTGAAAAAAAAAATCAACAAATGTTGGATATAATCAAACTGAAAAATCTTTCCTATAAAGGTATTACATTTGTTCAAAAAAGTATGACGCTTTCAAAAATAGTCCATGTAGCACAATTGATCCTGTTGATAGCAGAAACATTAAGAGATCGGATGTAATAAATGATTAGTTCAGTACAGGGCGGATAATCATGGGGGTGTCCCACTTGACAACTTGTTCCACATGTCCACAATTACCACAGGCCCAAATTACTGGTTGGATTTTTATCTTATTTAATTTATTTATTTTTTGGTAATTGATAGAAACAAGGCCAGGGTGAGTCAAATTTTTGTTGAGTCATTCAGATTTTAAATTATCAATGGATTGCAACTGTACTGCCAGAATTTTTCGACTGTCGTTACTGGAAAGGAAATGAAGCTGTTCTTCTGTTATGCCCCTTACTGCCTCTGGCTTAGTCCGTACGCATTGGTCTGTGGTGGGTTGTTGATTGAATGGCAAAAACTTTTGTAGAGTAGACATTAATTGTACCATGCATAGTACTAAAAAAATTGAAGGTGATTAAAATATTGACTGCCTGACTTAATTAGTAGGTCAGAGCTGAAAAGAAAGAAATGTCAATGTGGTTATTGTTTACAAAAAGGTTATCTTCTATTGCGTCTATTAATCAATGAAAGAACTTATTGTACACTTTTTCAATATTCTGTATTTTGTCATCATAGATCTCCGATTGAACGAGTTGACGATAATGTAAAAATACCTGTGGCCACTGGGTATGTTCAGTTACTCCTGCTAGCAATGGTAAGTGTTTATCTAAATATATCATGTACAAGTATATACTTGTAACCCCCAGATTAATGAATCAAACAAATACATTGAATTTTTTTTAAAGTGATTAGTTTTGAATGACAGAATCAATGTAAAATAAAATAAAAAGTTCCTTGAATGTA
>JZLH01S0127358.1:10168-20371 GCA_001188425.1 Eucidaris tribuloides
TAGTTATAATTATTATTCATATTATTTTTTATCATTATCGTCATCGTGTCACCTTTATTCCCTCAGTACATTCGTATTTCTGATCCCCTGTCTTCTGCTCCTAACGGGGTGGTGTCTAACAAGAGACGTTTGAAATGGACACTGGTGCAAATCCTGGGGGATGCAAGATATATCCCCCACTTTGGCCGAAGGAGGAAGGGCCTGCGCAATCATTCCCCTGCTTTTCAAGGAAAAATTATTTCAAGTTAGATCTAAGCAATTTAATTTAATTTAATTTAATTTTGTCAAAATTAATAAACGCCGCTCTTATTGTTGAATGTCCACTATGTAACTATAGTGTTATCCGAGAGTCAAAATATGCTTTTAAAATCCCTAGTTCTCGTAAGCTGACCCCCCGCAAATTATCACCATGTCTTTCATGACCTGCTATAACCATTTCAGAATATCAAATATCAGTAATTCCAAAATTTAAAACGACCCCACTTTCAAAATGTGGTGGGTTGTAATTATTATTGTTGACTTTCCACTTCAGAGTGTCATCAGTTAATGTCACGGACGGACATTTTCAAAAAATGACCATTATTGAAAGCCTAAAGAAAGTTTTAGCATTGTACAGTACCTCTACTGATAGCCTCTACAATAAATCCTACATCAACCCTTCATATCTTGTCATTTTTTCCTTATGCCTTCAGTAATGGTCATTTTTTGAAAGTGTCCGTCCGTGACATTAACTGATCACACTCTCCACAAAAATTAGTGTGAGCAGAGAGTGGAAATAACCTCATGAAAATGCAAAAAGCCGTGGGCTTCAGGGGGCTCTGCCCCCTAACCCCCGCCCGGAACACTGAGAGGGGTTTTAGCAAAGGCGAGCTCCTGGAATCCACCCGGTAGGGCGGGCAGCCCTTCCCCCGTATTAAAAAGAGTTTCGCGGTCCCCTATCAAAGGTCCGTTTTCTTTTCTCATGCGCCCCCTTTGAAAAATCCCTGATACGGGCGTGGTATGTATTTGGGTGAGCGTGTATGTCTGTATCTGTGTGTGTGTGTGTGTGTGTGTGTGTGTGTGTGTGTGTGTGTGTGTGTGTGTGTGTGTGTGTGTGCGTGTGTGTGTGTGCGTGTGTGTGTGTGCGTGTGTGTGTGTGTGTGTGTGTGTGTGTGTGAATGTGTGCACGCGCGCTTGTTTGAACGTGCATTATGATCGACCCTCTGGACAGCAAATCACCCCCCCCCCCAGATTCGAGGACCTGTCTATGCCACTGGATCCAATATTTTGAACTAATGTGGCGCACACTTACATTGCATTCCATAAAGTTACTCAATGCGGCTGTACATAGACTGCTACATACTGATAACACAATAATTGAATACCTATAGATTCCAACCTTTTGTCATAGGTTTATATAAGTACGCAAACTAAATACTAATATAACAAATAAGAATACGTAGTTTAATTTTTCATATTCAGAAAATCGGTCATGAGTAAAACAGTCTCATGTATATTGTTCAATGTCATTTCTCTCTCAGGAAAAAACAAAATTTGGTGTACCATCATAATTTTACCTTGGACCTAAGCTCTCTGATCTGATGCCAATGCTTTTTATTGAAAGTATTTCACGCATGAGTGAGCACAATCCACTTTTGTGCAATCGGCCAAAAATGCATTTGCGCACAGAATTGTGTTCTTACAGTCAATGTTTAATGCCTCACAGACACGGTGTTGCAAGGCTACAGCAAACGTTCATACAGATACCAACTCTGATGTCTTGCCAACTTTAGAGATCTAATTCTCTTTCATCGAGGTAAAGCAAGCTCATAGAAGAACTAATATCATTTCACCGTGACATCAAACTAAAGACATTAACATACTTAATATGCTATATCACTTAATTACAGATAGCAAATTCTCTCAAGGGACTTGATAGAATGAAAGGAAGAAGTTACAACGGTCCTCACGGTTGCTGAAGGGAAATCCCCCACCACCTCTTAATCTGAGAAAGAAGAAATTGGACTTCTCTTTATTCAATTCTATCATTTTTGTTATTTCTTTATATAGGCCTTAATATAAAAATAATAATTCACGCAGAGAAAATGAGTTACATGCGAGTTATCACCTTTTGCACACCCTAGGAAGTATCTATTGTTCGTATAATATTGTGGATAGCTAGTAGATGGGGTGTATCTGAATCAGGATCATCGCTAATTTAGGTTTATACTCATATAACCTTTTCAGTAGCAACACGGAATTGTTTCATACGTTTTTTTTGTCCCCGAGTTTGTCAACAGAATGATATATAACTTAAATCTTCTGACTTTGAGCAACGACACTCGCAGGAGAGGACCGTAATCTGTTGAAAAGTTCAACAAAATTAGGTACCGGCCGTTCCGATAGCAATAAATGAAATGCGACTTTAGATAGAGAAGCACTCCAGTAGAGACAATGAGCAGATCGAATTCGTGCGCAAATTTGCAATTTTTGGCCGATGCACAAAAAGTGGGTTGTGCTCATCCGATGCGGAAATACTTCGAATAACAACGTGTCAATGTTCCAAGGCAAAATATTCATATCAAAAATAATCTCAAGACTCATGAAATAGTTTGTGTAATTAATATTTGTAAAGTGTCCTAGTTTGTTGATACACTGTACACACTTAGTATAATACACAGATTGTGCAGGCCCGACTCCGAAGCACCGACGGACAAGGTTTGTGCCTGCAAACTATCCATTAGCCATTGGTGATGGGTGATGATTGTACATCTGCTAGAAACAGTTTTTATAGTTCTATGGATTGTAACAGCCTCCCCGATTTATTATAAAGTGATACACCTTATCCGCCCCACCCCGAGCGACATTCATTGCAAAATAATCACGGTTTGTATTCCTATTAAAAATTTTTGTTAATAAACTACTGTCATTCACTTTTCGATTTTATATGACTTAATTCTAAATATATATCAATAGAATTTGAAAGTTGGGAAGATTATAACTCACCCCACCCCCCCCGATTTCTTTGAGAGCATCCCCCTCATCTCCCCATTGAGTGTGTATACGTGTGACAAGTTACACCTCTACGACACAAGCATAAACAATGATCAATCAGCCAGACCTAGCTCCCCCCCCCCCGATCATAATACACCATCCACAGCCGGTTAGGACAATGGTAATAAAGCAGGAAATAATCTCGTTATGGCTGAGTGATTTCAGATCACCCAGTAGTCGTACACTACACTTACGCACACCTAACCCACACCACCCCCCACACACACAACACACACACACAGCCACATACACACAACACACACACACCAGCACACAGAACACCACACACACACACACACACACACACACACACAACACACACACACCACACACACAGAACACACCACACACAGCACACACACACACACAGGCACACACACACACACACCACACACACAACACAACCACCACACACGACACACACCGACATATCTCTTTAAACCAAATGTTCAATATTGTCTTCGTAACAGGATTGAAAACTATGTCAACAGATCTTCCGTCCTTGTTACAAACATATAGGAAATTGGTACAGGCAGATTTTGAACAGAAGTTGAGGTAAAAAGAGACTGATCAATGGTATAGTTCACTGTTCGGCACAATTTGACTGGAGTTATCTCCTTGAGAGGAGGTTCAATAATTTATGATATTTTGATGGTACTAGGGGGTCTTTATTTCCTTGTACAATCACTACCCCCCCCCAAAAAAAAAATATATCTCCTTACTGTGGAATTGCTCGTAAGTGATCACAAAACGAAGTGTAAGGATTTACACAATGGACTACATACAATAAATTGATTTCTATGCAGTTTTAATGATTTCCCTGAAAACAAGCTACCCCACACAAAGATATATTCTAGCATAAATTTATAGCATTTAAGATAAGTTTAAGAGCAATACAAATATTAGCCTTACGTATCACACTACAATTTTTTTGCAATTTAACATTATGCAAGTACCTGATTATGGGTACAAGAGAACCCAGTGATTACAAAAAGAGTATGAATTTAAATAACTGACGCTGTTAACTGTCAATACAATGACCATTTAATTGTATGCAATTATTGTATATTAAACATACATTTCAATTTTCATATGATGCATGCACGACAGCTACATGTATATATCGAGCCACACGCATATTATATAAATGGAAGACTCACTCATGGTTATGGTATGGGACTAATATACAATACTTGAATCGGCAATTGGCTCATAATTCTGGAGGCACGTGTACTCTTTTTTCAAGACAAATCCAAAATTTCTATCCTTTCTGCAGATATTGATGTTGAATTATGTGTTTCAGTCCAGGGTTGCCATTTTTTTTCTTCAAATTCTCAAAACCCAAAATTACACACCAAATTCGGTCAAAACGCCAATTTGCTTTTGATCCATTTTAAGGGCAGCATACCCTAGTTAGAAATAACGTTGTAATCAATTATAACAACCTTGAAACCTCTGCTGTGGCCGAAAATTTGGGTGCTGCGGTTTACGCACAGCCAGATGTTGCATGTGGAGTATATATATATATGTATAGATATGTGTATATATATATATGTATAGATATGTTATATATATATATATGTATAGATATATACATGTATAGATATATTAGAACCACTACTTTTGGATCCTCGTGGCACCTATTTCACTGAAAATCGGGTTTCATAATGTTTTAGGTATGCCATTATAAAACACCAAAAAACCGTTTGGCGTGCACTTTGAATTCTTGAACGCCAAACGAAATTCCAAAAAAGCCAGCCAAATTTGGTGTTTTGGCGTTTAAAATGGCCAAACTGTCAATCCCGTTTCTGTCAATGTCTTACACGTTTCGATGTCTGCTGCCATCTATCGGCTAAATAACACACAGGGCAGAACGAGGGTAAAGATAAAGTGACAATATGGTTCAAGGGGTCCCGAGATCAAATTAGAATAGATAGATTTCCGGATTAATTGTCATATCCTTAAACTAATCCTTAAACTAATATGTTTGACTTTGTATCTACTCAGTGTCACACAAGACCAATAAACAACCCACACTTATAACACAAATGTGTCAAATAATGATATAATGGAACATTGTTATGATAAAATTTCTGAACGGATAAGCAGAATATTACAGTTCATACCTACCAATGCAAAGTACATTGCATTTTTGCCTAATTACTAAATCTATCACCATGAAATTCATCTGAAAGTCATCAAAGTGAACTCTTTACTCATACTGAGACATGATCAAAGTAATGGTACTCTCGATAAAAGTACACGTTTTTATCAAATAATTGTAGTTCATAATTTATTCCAGCCTCTTGTCTTTTAGCAAACATTGCACAAGTGCACAACAATAAGTGACATTGGCAATCTTATATTTTGTTGTTTTATTTACACCTTGTTTCTGTTTTATTTGTAAATGTGTTCAAGAGTTTGTTTTGTCCTTCAAAATAATTTAAAAGCATTTACAGTGGAGTCATCATTAGTTCCAATTTAATTGTCATATAAAAAAACGCAGAATGAATATGCATTGCTATTACATTTCACTACATGTTATCTTTACCTGCAAAACTGAATAGCCTACTAATATTGACCTCTGAAAATGAACAAAACATGCTTTCCTTGCATTTTTGAAATTCTTTTGTGACAATTATACTGCAGATCAGCTAATTCCGTTTACATACTGTGGGTAATGAATTAAGTCAGAACAAAACAAAAGACATGAGATATTTAATCTGCCATAAATGCTAAAATAGTAACATAAAGATTAAGTAATTCTCGCTATTCAGCAGTAGAGGGTGCGCTTGTCCAAGACAACTTGAGACACACTAACTTCCGGTTCCTAATATAAGGTTTGAGAATTGAGAGTTCCGTACAAATGACATTTTAAAATGTAGCGTATTCACCCAACAAATTCTGATGCTACCTGTAAATGTCACAGGAAATCCCAACGCAAATTTGTAACACTCTGACCTTATTTCGTAAAATCGTGAATTTTTGCAGGCATCCCTGTATAAAGTCTATGAAAGCTAGAATAAGTCTGTCACGCCAGTAAAACCACTATGCAATCTCCGCATAAGCCATAGACTTGGACACTTATGGCATAAGCACACCGAGATACTGGAGCTTATCAGAGCCCTTTGGCTTAAAGGGAGAAGGAGCCAGCAACTAACAGGCATAACTTAAGAAAAAAATTGAGTTCTTGCCAACCAATCAGATCGCACGTGCACAGGTCTGGAGCTGACCATGCGTAACCGATGCATGCCACCCGACGTCTGTTAGTCGCGCCGTGGTAATGTATACACTGTTTGAATACATAAGCTCCTCCCCCTGTAGCTGTTTCTGCAAGTTTTATCCCAGGATAAAACTTGCAAAGACGTGAAATAAACAAAAATTAACTAATGTATAGGGCCTTGCTGAGGGTGAGTATCACACAGTACCCTTTATTTAGGCTGTTTTTATCACCATGTAGTATTCTCCACAATACTCACAATGTCATTTTATTCTTAACTTATGCCTATTAGTTGCTGGCTCCTTCTCCCTTAAAGAGCTCTGGTACTGGATAGGCACTAGCGCTCTCTTCTGTCAAACATCCTATTGGGATAGGGAGAATTACTTCAATGTTTTCAATACACAGTGTGTATCAAAAAAAAGTGTAATCCATGTTTTAGAGGTAAAAGATTGTCAAATATTTTTATCATACAGATTTACGAGTATATTATCACTAAAGAGCAACTTTCCTTCTTGCATCACTGCTGTTATACATGACCAAGGACATTGCTCTTGAAGTTGAAGAGAACAATACAAAATCATACTTTTTGCAACTTTTTTGCCAATGGTTGAAAGAATGAAGACACCGATGAATGGGTTCAAATTTTAAAAAGAGGTAATCTCGCATGTCATGCAAGTTATGCCAAAACTTGCAAAACGTGGAATTTGACATTGTTCTCTTCAAGGGCAATATACTCGGTCATGCATGACACCAGTAATGCAAGTGAGGTATCATTGGAAAGAGGAATGGTTGCTCTTTTGGGATATTAAAGTTTCAAATCTGTATAATAAGAATAATTGGGAATATCTTACATCTAAACATTACCTTCTTTATAATACACACTGTATTAGGAATGAACAAAATGTTTGGTGTCAATTAAACTTCAGCCAATGACATAACGGAATGAGCAACACTACAGGAAATGAATAGGAATTGAGATGCATAGGCCTACAAATTTTACTGCGATCGAAAATTAACAAAATCAGAGTTTAGCTGATTTGCATTGTACCTTATTTGGTCCCTTATTCAATACATGTGCAATACATGTCATAACAAACAAAACACGTTTCATCAAATATCTTATTTAGTGCTAAACACCACAGTAAAATAACATCCGTAACATTCTACACACCCGGGCTACATACTCACTTACAGACTCCCTTACATTTACAAACTCTTAGTGTTGACACCCGGGTTGGACAAATCTATTTCAACAAATCAATACCTTCAAATAAAATGTTAATATATATCATAAATCAGTAATCACTTGTTGAATTAATGGTTCTTGGTCTACGCTACGGTTGTCAAAAACGCAGCCTACTTTCTGAACCCATAGACCCAATGGCCAGGAAGAACTAATTAATGTTATGATAATAAAATCCATCAGTTTGCTTTTAATTTGCAATATATGCATGCTTTTCTGTTTCTTCAACCATGATTTTAGTTCTCTGACCATCTTATGCAAGAGATAGACATTATCTAAAGGAAACATATTTGATGAATTATGGAGGTCCATTGGACCGGCAGACTTTACTCATTCATGAGGGAATCCCTGTTAAAAGTAAAATTTCTGGTTAGGTATCAATGTCTCACAGAATTCATTTGTATGACAGACAAGGTCAAGAGGAATAAAAACAAATATGTGGTAAAACATGCTAAAGAAATGGTTCAAATGCCATACCAAATAACCATGTATTGAGTTCAAGAAATGGTATAACCCTAAAAAGCCCAAACCACATGTTTCTTCATTACTTCCACAATTTTTGATGAAATTTTATCAAACTTGGTGACTTTTTCTAAAAATTTATGGCAAATATTTTGGTGTATAGCTTAAGATTACCCATTAAAATCGTGTTGCCATGGCAACCAGATTTGGAATGTCATGTGCGTCATTTTTTGACGTTCGTTGATTTTTCACTTCACAGAAGATGTCACTTGTCAATGTCACTTGTTTTTCATATTTTTGGGCTAATGCATAACATGGAACTTATTTTTCATCTATTTAAAAACATATTCAATAAATTTCTTTTGTTTTGCTTTTTTTTTAAAGGAAAAATGGCGTCAAAACAGTAAAAACAATAAAACAATAAAAACATGGAAATTCATTTTGTATTTTAAATTATTGAATTATTCAAGATTTGATTTATCAAAGTGTAATTCCATCAGAGAACCAGAATGAAAAAAAAAATGCATTTATCTATTTTATTTTAACTCTTTGGTACAACCAACAGTGCATAGTAGTACCTGCACATAGGCATTACAGTATTACTGCATGTATGGTAACACAACACATAAACCCAAACAGTCAAAATTTACTTAACTTTTAACGTGCCAAAGTCTCAGATCTGCACCAAATAATACACATAAAATCCATAGAGGTTCAAATCCCTGGCACGTTAAGAGTTAAAATACCCTTTTTCTATCTAAAAAACAAAAATGTAATCTTGTATAATGTTTGACAAATTAATCACTTGTGAATGTATTCATTGGATATTAAAGACAAAAACTTAGAAATCTCCAACAAAATCTCTTCTTCTATGTGTTTGATTATATTATGATCATAGAGATGGATCTATGATTAATGTGAATAGCGCCCCCACATTGTGACCATTTTGATGGTTGCATCGCGTAGAGTTTGAGTCGTTTAGCATGTATGTCAAATTTGAGAGTGATTGGTCAAAAAATACAGATTTTAGAGATGGTGCACTATGTGCCCACCCCCCCCCCCCCGATTCACGGAGAGCCAAAAATATCTTGGGCTTTTTAGGGGTAAATGCCATAGCATATAACCAGAAAAAAAAATAATAAAATTCCCTACATTCCCATTAAAGTGATAGGCTAACATTGTGGAGCTTCAATTTAAAAAATTGTCAAACTTTGATATCTGAGTTACATAGTAGTGTTCAAATGGACAAATAAACACCCTAGAATACAAAAGTTTGGAAAGTTACACTGCCAATGGCAAGTTATACATGAATAAACAATAAAACTCGGGGCGAGTTTTATTAACCTAGGTGTACACACAGTAAGTCTATGGGAGGAAATGGGCAAGTGAATCTGGTCAACTTACGATTTTCACTTTTTTGAAGCACTAAATAATCATTTTGAAATACAATTTTTTTAGGGCTTCATTTTTAGACCTTATCAAAGACACTGATAGCATGGGGAATCATGCGGCTCAGATTTTTTTAACTGTGGTAAATGTTAGCCAATACCTTTAATTTATAATTACATTCAGTAATTGAAATGGATAATATATTTGAAAATAGACTTGGATTAACATATATGAATAAAAACATGGACACATCTTACATGAACCGTTTGCTGACAACTTACATCAGTGTTGTAGTCGAGTCCACAGTTTCCGAGGCCGAGGCTGCCCCAAAACACAACTTTTCTAGCTGGTTTGTACACGTGACTCGTACCAAGGCCGAGGCCACCAAAGGCTGGCCTCGAATCCGGCCTAGACTACAACACTGATTTTAAGTATTAAATATGTTTTATTTGATTTATTTTTTTTTGTCTTATCGCGTGAAAGAAGAGGACGCATTTTTCGGCATCCTGTTTCTTACGGCCCCTGCACCTGACGAGAAAGTCCAAAATTCATTCCAGATTGACTGGCCCCTTTGTTAGTCCCTGCCTGTAGGCCAATGATAGATGAGCCGGCTTTCAGCTGTTCGTCTGTGAATTCCCGCTTGTTTGCTTGGGCCTCTTTCGGCCCCAATGAAATTTTGTATCCCTTTGCGCCGGCCTTACGTCCTAGAGCTTGAATACCTGACACAACCTGGCAAGAAGAGAGAAAAAGATAAGACCTTTCATTAAAAGTCACCAAAGATTGTCTTCTTTCTGGGGGGAAGGGAGGGAGGCGGTTGTAAATACAGTCATATCATCGGCCTATTGCCTGAGCCAGA
>JZLH01S0127371.1:3144-25772 GCA_001188425.1 Eucidaris tribuloides
ATGCTCCAGCCAGCAGTCATCAATAATGCCAGAATTGCGTTGGCCCAGCATGGAGGCCTGTGGTGTCTGTGATAAGGAGGGTTCAAGACCCCAGTCACGCTGAGAGGAAGGCGGGCATGTAAACCAACTTGTAAGAAGAATAACACAGCTGGGCAACTGGGATAATCATTTCTTAAATTTATACCCCCAAATGAAAAATTTTTGAGTCTGATTTTGTGTGCTGTGACCTCATTTGAACCCAGATGCCATGCTAGCAACCATACACGTAAGGGATGTATAGTGTAGTAGATGCTATGTACTGGACGCCAAGTTATGTACGTCTTTGTACTTGCTCTGGTCCATATAAAATTTGATTCATTTTTGATGGTTTTATCACTACAATCACAAAAAAATAAATTAACAACAACTACATAAATATGATAATAATCAGGAATAATTGCATATTTTTAAGGCCTTTTTCAAGTGAATAAATAATTTTTCACCTTATAACAAAGTGAAATAACAATGAATAAATTTCATCTGCCCTACCCTAACATTGCAGCAAGCAGAAATTAGTGAGCTTTGGGCCTCAGTTAGCATATAGAAGAGAAGGTGTATAAATTACTGTTAACAAACAACTATGTGTTTATCTTAGAAATGTTATCACCGATTAATCATTAAATACAATTCAACTTACCAGTTGCCGAGGTTTGGCGGCCATACGTGCCATACTGTGAATACGCCTTCTTGTTTTTAAGACGACCCAATGTCATTGTTTGATACATCCTGAAGACTGGCTGGTGAAAAAGCGCTCGCTATACTCCAAACCACATTGTAAAATTAATACTTGACCAGAAACATATGAAAAAATCTCCAGACTCGAAATCTTCCTGGATTCTGATGAACCTGAATGATGGGCTCTGTAACAGGTTTCAGATCCAATAACCAGCTTCAGGCACAGAGACAGCTCTAATCCCGAATCATACAAATGATATACACACATGTGAGTGACAACAAAACATCAACCCAAATAAATTCCTCTTTTTATCAAACAGGTGCGGCAGTGCCGGAGCCACAGAAATCCTGAATAGAGCAATTAAATGGTTTCATTCTGCAATGACAACAGTAGAATAGAGACGACCGACTGAAGTCCAAAGTCAAATGTGATGACGACAAACGCTTCTATTTCGCCATTCGCGGAGCCGCCGCCGACCGACCCAGGCTTTTATGACGAAAATGACCCAAGATTGCAAAACCAAAACTGTGATCCAAGTTCAGCATGAAGGTTGATTTGAATTGAACAAAGTGAAGGGTATTTAGCGCTGATGTGTTTGTTTGCATCAGCAGATCCGTATCAGCCAACAAACATCTCTAAGGACAGTAGGACACAGACCCACTGCCTTGGCCTGATCTGGTAGTAAATAACAGCTTACACAGATTACTGCTCACTACTCAACACAATCACATGTGCTGAGCACTCACTGCCATTCTACTACCAGTGTCAATTACATCCTGCCTCATGAATATTCATGTTCATAAACACACACATGGGTAGGATACATACGTGTGCAGGTGTCTGAGCGGGAGTGTCAATGTATGCTAATGAGGTCTGAGTCACTTCATTAGGCTCCACCCACCCTGAAGGACATGGTTGAGTGAATCCTAAAGATGCCACTTGGGAATTTGGCAACTCATGGAGGGTATGTAAATTAATGGCCCATGGGTGAATATTGACAATACCGGTAGTGGTAACAAATTCAGTGAGAATCAGATATAAACAGGAACCTGATATTTTCAAAATAACCGCACTGGTTGAAAAATACTTCAAATATTCTGCAGGACTTTTTGATAGATTATGGACCCTTAGTTCCATGAATAAACTATATCAGAAATTTAGAATGATACATGGGCATGTCCAGTTGAAATAGGTCTGATCATTATTTCATGATTTTACTTTTATGGTAATTAATTATTTTATACACTTCTTTTGGCAAGTTCCTCATGTCTGGATATTGATCACTCACTTTTTTTTTCTTTTTTTCAGGAAAAGTTATAGAATTTGTATTTAAAACATTTTTTTTTCCCCTTGTTGAAAGTGGTCAGTGCAACATTTTTTAAGTGGTGGATTTTGGACATGCTCAACTTCAAAGAGAATTCAATTGTAACTCCAGCCTTTATACCTTTCTGGTTTACCACAATCTACACAAAATTCTTAGGCAACTTGTGAACATTCAGTACCCAGTTTTAAGCCATGATTTATGCCATTTTCACACTCTATGACAAGATGATTTAGTTGTCTGCTTTTTCACCAAGCAGACAGTTTTAATGCATAAAAGATAAAGTACAGGGATATGGCTACTGTGCAAGTGTGCATACATAAAGGGGTGAAATCTGTACTTGAGGTCTTGAACTTTACCATGAAATATGTGTAGTAGACCATTAGTCTATTCAGTAAACCCTATTTAAAGACATCAATTCTTCTGGCATGATAGTGACAGATACGGTTGGCCAGAATGTAATAAATAGCTTTTGCAGGTGATTTTTTGTTGTTGTTGTTAATTCTAGGTGATTGGTTTACCATACTGTTATTTATTTATTTATTTATTTATTTATTTATTTATTTATTTATTTATTTATTTATTTATTTATTTATTTATTTATTTATTTATTTATTTATTATTTATTTATTTTTATTTATTTGTTTATTTACTTATTTATTTATTCATTCATTTATTCATGTATTTTTACCATATTTTGTTCCGGGGGGGGGAGGGGGTTCACTCTTCATTCACTCGCCATAACCAAATTGGCAACCCTAAATGGCGAAAGACATGAGAAAAGCTACCATAAGTGTCATGACTCCCAAGAAATCCACTAATTCTGATACCCTAAGTGGCATGAACAGGGAATCTATTAATTTATACCCTAAGTGGCGTAAAAAGTGAAATGAACTATTAAGGTGTCCTTCTCATCTAAAAGTTCAACTAAAACATTATTATTAATTGCACAACCCAAAGAGCTTCACTTATAATTCATAAATAATTCTCCTAATTAACAAACGTTGCTTTAGAGATGTTAGATCTACTCCTAAATGGTGTTATCTCCATAACCAAATTAGTAACTGTAAATAGCGTGACATCATGAGAAAGGCTACCATTAAGTGGGCGACTGCAGGCGAATGGTGCTGAAAAAGCTACCTTTTTTGCCAAAAGATGTTGAACTGAACCACGAGAGGGTGGAAAAGAGGACCCTTTTTGATGGCTTTTTCTGGAACCTCTTGAGCGTAGCAGGCATGTGTAGAGGTTGATTTGACCATCCCCTCCCACCTTCCCCTTCCCCCCCCCCCCACACGTGATTTTGCTCATTCATCTCATTTAATATCAATCAGTACCATTGTCACGTCCTATTATGTACGAAGTATCACATTACGTAAAAACAAGATTAAGGTCTAGGCCCTGCAGACTAGTTCCAATTCATGGTACATCCTGTAGCATTTTCAAGAAACAAGATGAAGCTTGGAGTCTTGGACAATAATTATCATAACCGTATCATAACCGTATCTGAAAAGTGGGGCAGGGGCTTGTGAGTGCTGATGAATGGGAACTAGGTGGATTTGACCTCAAGCCCCACAGCCTAATACATGGGCTGAGGAATGCTTAGACATTTAGCAATAAATTTATGACTTCTCAGCATGCAGCCTGTAAGAGGAAGGGGCCTATTACATCGCTGTCATTATACAAATGAAACGATTATGTTTCATTACAGCCAGAGAGGTCACGACGAGGACAGACCAGGTAAATGGGTGTGATCAACATAACAGGAAATGAGCCTTACATAGATATCATTTGACCTAACCCAAGATCAGCACGATGGGCCAATGTATGGCAAAAATATATTAAGATCAAGGCTGGCCTGGATTGACACATTTCTCTCGTTGTTTACTTTTCAAGATGGAATACCTTGAAGGAAGGAGTGAAATCTGAATTTTCTTGTACTGCTGCAGGTGGAGAGGACTTGTTATGTCAAATATTCATAAATGTAAATGAACAATGCCCCATGTTTTCTCTCCAGAAAGTCATAAACAAACACTCCTAACCGCCAACACTATTTTTTTTTAATAAAAGAAAAAATTCCAAGTCTTTGTTAGCAATAAAACACTTGCGCTAAGCAAACATTAGGCAATCTGCACCAAAGGGAAACATTAAACAAATCTAAATTGTGGATTTTACTGTGAAAAGGTAATGGCAATTTCATTTCACTAGCCATTTGAATTTTGTGCATGCTTTCATTAATCTTCCCAGCGTACCATGCTTTTTATTGTTTCCAATTGCTCTATCGAACCATTTTTTCAAAATCTCAAGAAAGTCAGCTTTACTTAATATATGGTACTGTGTACATATGAAATCATGTGTGAGAAATAACATATATATGTCATACATTTGGAATACTAAATTAAACAGTCCGCAATTTTTCAGTACTTCATTTCACCCATCATGACATTACGAAGGCATGCCCATTTACATAAATGCTCCACACACATCGTTCTTTCTCTCACACTGGTCTTCATATCGATAGAATATACTAACATTACGTGTCAGGGCCTACTGATAAATACAGCGCTATAAAGCATTTTTATATAGCAAGTACATTATACATGTATGAATTGTACAAAACAGTGGCCCTCATCCATCATGATGTGCTCTTGCCCATGCCTGTCCGCGCTCTGTCCGCACAACAAATTTTCAAATCACTCTGACATGTCAAGCGTTCTCCAAATTCTGGAGCCGGGGATGCTCCAGAACATCGATCACAATGTACTTTCGTTTCGCGTGATTTGGCTCCGGCTCAGTGCGCCGCTTGTGCGGTGCAGATTTGGACCAGAGCATACACTGTTCAGCTGCGTGCCCGGGAACTCCCCCACAGCACAAATTCTGAAGCATAGCATTTGTTGAGTCTCTATACATGTAGGTCTTAGCTCAAGTTCAGAGACCGCCCATAAAGGTTTTTCCGTCATAGAAGCCACGTTCCAGAGCCCCCGATTTTTTAGCTTTGGTGTGGTACATACATCACAATTGTAAGTTAAGTGCCCCCCCCCACACACACACACACACTCACACACGAAACATTGATGGTGTACTAAAGCCTGTTTTGCTTGTCCTATACTGAAATTCTCAAGACCTGTGAATGTATTCAATGACTGCCAACAATTGTAGAGCAATATTTCTGACTACACTTTCAAATTGAGATGCAACAAATGTGTGCCTTAATACTCAGACAAATCTCAAAGAAAGCAATTTCAAATTTTTATGAAGCATAATCAAACAATAGAGAATAATGACTCACTAGGCCACAAACTTTCAACGCCTTTTTTAACAGAAAAACCCAACCATAAATAAACATCCCTTTAATAGCCCAACAGTCATCAGTTTGGTATGTTGTTTGATCATAAATGTTATTAATCCCCTACCACCCTCCCCATTCCTGCTACCCCCCCCCCCAACTACCACCCTCCCCACCCCAGGCCTTGCTAGCATTTGGTTTACTATGGTATTTCTCTCACCACAAACCACCTGTCAGACAATTTTTTTTAATTTCACTAAACCAGACCAAAACCACAAAAATGCCCCCACAGGTATGAAAAAGTACTCTCAATTTACCAGCATCATTATTATGTAGGCCGACATGTACCTAAAACATCATGTGAAATGCTGTTTTCTTCTTTTGGTTCATACAATGAAAACGCAATTCGAAACTGGTACACGTATGTACATGTACACATACGGGTACATGTATGAGCACGAAGAGGTAAGACAGTACTTAGTCTAAGCTTGTTCATCTATTTTCATGGAGTATGATTGCAATACTATGAATTCCTGATCAACCATCTAGTGAATTTCTCAGATGGGAAAGAAAGTTTAAGCAGTCCAAGATTTTTCAAAAACCAGCATTGTGAATTGCCAACAATTTTACGTACATTTATGTTTACGGTAGAGTGCACATGTTCACATTGAAAGCCACATTTACACACAGCCAAATCTTATAACATGAGTGTGAAAAAATATAAACAAACAAATAAACAAAAATAATATCTAACAGAATACTGATATTCAGTAGATAGCATTGCTTATATTACAGTTCAGTATTATCCTTTGTTGTTTCTGTCACTGTTTGTTATTAACAGAACTAGAGAATTTTGTTTGCTAGAGATCAATTGATCAGAAAAATGCCTCCGGCTCCCTTTAGGGCTAGGTCATAAACATAATACAAACAGGAAAGCACAACCCTACATGTAGATGTAGATGTAGATGTAGATGTACTTGAACTGGAAATGGTATTGAAATTCCTGAGGAATATGTAGGTCAATGACCTAGTTAATAATTTGTTAAGATTGATGCAGCACAAGTGTTCATTCATCAAGTTTGGAATTTGCAGAGCATGATAATAAATCTTGATGTGTCTTTGTGCTGGTGGCATTTATAGTATTTTTAGGAGACAACCTTGTGAATAATGGGTTTGTTGGGCCATTTTTAGATTGGGAGAGTGATATGGTGTGGTGTGTGTGTCTTTTGACTTTGTGGATAATCTGTCAAAAATAAAACTAGCCAAACCCCACCCCCACCCCCACCCCCACCCCCCCCCAAAAAAAAAAATAGTGCACCAGTCCAGACTAAACGAATAGTCTACATGAATTGATCAAGATTAGAAAGTAAGTCAAAATAACCAATCTTACAAACATCCTGTGGAACTGGAAGATACATGTACAGGCCTACACATCTTCTTTTCATTGGTTTTTATTTTATTCTTTTATTTATTTTTATTTTTTGGTGGGTGTGATTATTAACCTGTTGGAGACCAGTAATAAGACATCTCAGGCTTGGATTTATGGAAAATATGTGTTATATCATCATCTCCAATGGGTTAAAACTTGAAAGAAAAATTACATGTATACAATTTTGGAATTTCACACTTTTTTATTGACAACTTTTTGAATCCTCTACCTAACAGTCATATCTCAATTCAACAAATAAAAAAAAAAAAGATGAGCCTGGACTGGATGAACTACTTGAACATGTACAGACTAAAATTTATTGTGTAGGATGTATTGTCGATAAAAATATACAGGACAAAGTTCATCTTGCCACCAGAATATGCATTATATTTGTTTGTTTTTCTTTCCCTTTCTTTCTTGATTCCAACTTATCCTTGCACTTAATGAACATTAACAGTTAGTATATGAATGAGTCAAAATGAAAACAAATAGGCCTACATAGTTTACACTCTTCAAACATACATTGGGATTGTGAACTTTTGTGGTTGAAAAATAAGTGATTATTTGCTCAAGTGCTGACTAAAGCACTTTTGACGACCAAAGACCTTTGTGAAGGTTTGATACTATAAGGTTGCACGACTTAATACAAGCCAAGGTCACAATGGCTTATATTATGACTTATGTTACCACTCCAGACCATATTGTACCTTGCCTTTTGATCTCCATTTAACTTGATTGTGGTAGATGTGTAATACACATGTAGACCATGAGAAAATTAACCACAGAAGTTTACATTACAAACAAAATTGCTTGCAAGTTCTATATAGTGTCATTGATCATTGCATTGCTTACACTGTTCGCTAAAATCTATCAACTTGTTCGAGTGAGGCCGCTTTAATGAAGATTTTCCATGGACATGGTCCACAGACTATTATCTTTTAAAAGCAAATATACATTTGGTTAGATCATATTTTATGCAATCTTTTGAGTTTGCAGAAGGTGGTAATAGTCCATCAGTGAGTGGGGAGAGCAGGATGCTAGCCATTATAGTCCGGGTATGCCTGAAGAAATTGATTTAAAGAGTCTGATGCGGTAGTTATGATCGGTTTGTGGGTGTTGGAGTGATTTTTGGTGAAAGAGACTAAGACCGTTGTGGGATATGGGAGGAACAGTGAGTAGAAGCCGTTGGAATTGTAGATGAATATAGTGCTTGGGTGGGGTGGTCAGAACGCTTGCTTTTCTGCATATGCTGGTACGTGTTATTTGGATGGACAATAAACACCTAGAAACACAAGAGTGTTAGACAGTTTATGCATGTCACTAGTACCAATTGTGCAGATTCAAATTGGCCACATTAATATTCGCTATGTGGGGGCAGATAGAGAGAGATTCTGCAACACAGCAGTCTAATGGGGGAAGCTGGAATGGTCTGCTCATGATTTTTAACTTTTTTAAAGCATATACTGAATCATTTTAAAACTACAATTTTTCGGTGAGTCGGGAGGGGGAGGGGGAGGCAGTGGGCGGGTGTGGTTAAGCAGGGTGTCGTGGTGGTGTGAGTGTCATGGGAAGTGCGTGGGGGGTGACGGTGTCTGGCGAGGGGGTAGGGTGATAGGTCGCAGGGTGATAGTGGGGGGGGTACTGGGGAGCTAGAATCACTGGGTAGCATGGGGAACTCATGGCAGCTCGAAGAATATGTTTAAATTGAAACCACTGTATAATACAGTTGCCTTTAAATGATCAGCCAGCAAAAATGAGCAAATTGTAATTTATGGCAAAAATGTTTGGGCCGATATTTTTAATATTTGTAGAAATATCTGAAAAAAAAATATAGATCATTTCAGAGTTTGTGATTTTTTAGGGATGAAATAGTCTATACAAAACAACTTTAAAGGTACACTGGGAAACGCCCGTTATAACGAGCTCGGATACAGCGAGGTACCGCTTTTAACGAGGTGATTGTCTCGGTCCCGTTTTTATTTACATGCTCTTCAATGGAAAGAAGCACCATTTATAACGAGCTTCGGTTATTGCGAGATTTCGCTTATAACGAGGTATTTTTGCTCAACCCATTAACAAAAAAAACATAAGAAATTTACCGGGCTAAAACGAAGAAATGAAAGTCGCATCGTGCGCTGACCAAATTCTAAATTTTGGCAACGCAAAAATTGCCCAATCGTTTCAGAGCGCACTCGCGCCACTTCTACCTGCCACGCATCCATGCACAATACATGAAGTCCCTGACTACTATCTGCAAGTGTGTGTGTGTATGAGTGTGATGAGTGCAATTCACACTACTGCACAGTACCGTACATTCACCTGTCACAGTCACACACACAAAGCCTGCCTCCCGTACACAGTACACAACGCAAGTTACGAGCGTGAAGGTTGCTGCTTTATTTTGAGATCTAGTTTTCTGTATTACTTTGGATGAGTTTATAAATGAAAAATAATCAGCTTTCTGTTCATAGTTTTGGTGCAGAACAAGTAGGAAAAGCAGTAAACAGATGGGTTTAATGTCTAGACCCATACATGTTATATTTTGTGTGATACATTATGTGTACGTTTACAACGAGGTACCGGATATAACGAGGTAAAATCGGCGGTCCCGACGACCTCGCTATGACGGGGTTTCCCTGTATTGGCTAACATTTACCACACTTACAAAAATCTGAGCCGCATGATTCCCCATGCTACCAGTGTCTTTGATGAGGTCTAAAAATGAAGCCCTGAAAAAATTGTATTTCAAAATGATTATTTAGTGCTTTAAACAAGTGAAAATCGTAAGTTGACCAGATTCACTTGCCTATTTCCTCCCATAGACTTACTGTGTGTACACCTAGGTTAATAAAACTCGCCCCGAGTTTTATTGTTTATTCATGTATAACTTGCCATTGGCAGTGTAACTTTCCAAACTTTTGTATTCTGGGTGTTTATTTGTCCATTTGAACACTACTATGTAGCTCAGATATCAAAGTTTCACAATTTTTTAAATTGTAGCTCCACAATGTTAGCCTATTTTTTTTTCTTTTTACCACTTACCAATATTACACACTGCCTTTAAGTAAACATTTCACTACATGAACATGATATGATTTTTCTCTGTTTTGAAAGGTCTGACTTATTTAATGCAGACAAAAATACTACTGTTGTCTTGTATCAACATCACTTAAACCAAGCTCAATTACAGTTAAATTGTGTAAGTCTTTCTATAGAACTTTCTTCAAAGTCAAAGTACACTTCCCTCTTCCGATTAAGAAATAAATCATTCAAGAATTCAGACTGAGTACTTTGTGACTTTTTGGGGATGATCTAGACCAGAACGGCAATCAATTAATCATCAATTTGAATGCCCATAATCTCTTTTGGGTGAATTATTTATATGGAAGGATAAAGATGTTCTGGACAAGAACAAAGGCAAGAATTAACTCCATGATTAGTCATGCCAATTATTGATTTGTCACTGGTCATTAAACAGCCCTAAATTTGCTAATACTAATAGCCTGGTCATGTGAAGCATTGAGTAACTTCCTTCAATATCAATATAACTGACAAAAAGAGGAAAAAAAAATATTAGGTATCATTGTTGATATGTTGAATGTGGTTTGAGGTTTGACGGATGTCTAAATTTAGATCAATATCAAATGTGCCATAAAATCACTCAAGGACTCTAACAGGGATGTAGGTCTAAATTAAGAACTGCGTCTTATTGTTTCCAGCAGGGAATCTTCCCAAATTATTATCTTCTGGATACACTGGCACTAAAACACCAGTCTTCTGTATAACAATGTTTGCAGTTTAAAAAAATCTGAGCTATATGATTCCTTATGCTACCAGTGTCTCTAATATGGTCTAATAATGAATAGATTGCTGTGTATGCTCAGAATTTCGTATCGCCCGATAAATAAATTAATGTTGCCATTTGTATCTGCACATATGCTATTTGACAGCATAAACTTCAAATTTTTGTGTTCTAGGGTATTTATTGTCCATTCAAACACTGTCAGATATGTCAGATGACAATTTTTTACACGGGTCTTCTACAGTGTTATATAGCGTCTTTAAGTCCTATCCCCCTGAAAAAACTGTCTGCTATCATCAGTCAGCGACTCAGCGTCCTATCACATCATTAGTCAGTATTTCACAAACTGTTCTGCAAAGAGGAAAGTTTATAGATTGAAATAACCATACTTACTTGACATAACGGTCCTACAGAGTGGGTGTTTAATAAAGGGAAGCCCAGATTTAATCCCAAATTTCTTGACATCAGTTTGGGGGGGGGGGGGTAACGTTAGTATATTTGTGTGATACCTATGTGCCACGGTTGAGACCCCATTTTCAGGCCTGAATTTCAGCTCCAGTGCATCACAATTTCAGAAGTCACAGAAAATGTTTTCTGTGTTTTTTTTTTATTTTTTTTTTAGTTCCAGAGAACCCAAAATTTGCTGAACATTCCTCATACATGTAGGCTTACATGTACCACTACATCCCTAAAGATCCAGATCACAGTACTTCAGCTACCAATTTTGGCCTGACTGCTCCCCTACCCCTGATCATGTTTTTTTATTCAGACCAGAGCATTGCAGTTTCAGCATGCGCTGTTCCAAATCATGGCATTTTTCTTAGCTCCAGCTCTGGAGACCCTCATTTTTTCACTCAAGCCAGCTCCAGAACACACGATTTGTGACTTTGGTGTGGCACATACATGTAGGTATCACAGTCGAGTGCCCCACCCCTAGGTTTTGACTCATAGTTTAATAGCAGTAATCACAATCACACAAGTATAATGTCTATTCACAACTCACCTACTGACAGGAAAACAATGTTTATGGACATAGCAGGATAGGAATGAGCACAATAAATCTGGGTCAATCTTGTATGAATCCTGAATAGTGAATGACATTATATTTAGTCCTCACACCAAATATGTCAATGAAAATTGTGAAAAAAAAAATAAAAATAGGCCTACTGTATGAGCATCCGGATCAACCACAACATAAATAGACTAAGGCAGGAGATGATTTGTTTATTTTATTCAAAAACAACCTCTGAAGCAGTGATATTTTGTAAGCCAATAAAATAAATAATATTGTATATGTATGCAACATGCATGGAGGACACAAGGAAAACAGCCTAACAGAAGACCCACTAAATATATCATACCCCCCCCCCCCCCCATGTTCGACATAATGTAGGTCCACACAAGTTTTCTTTAAAAAATGAAATACAGAGTGAAGTATCCCCCTATTTGAAGCTCTCTGGGCATTCCTGCAACATTCACTCCAAACTAGATTGCTAAATTCTAAACCTACCCCTAATTCCCAAATGCTTTTCCCTTACCTGTTTATATTGTGAACCAGAAACCCAAATTTATGAAGCCCTTATTCTAGAAACATTTATTCCAGTATTTCAGTCTGCAAAGTTTTGTGTTACAGGTTTTACATCTCCTGGAAACATTGTATTGGGTGCTATTCCCTCACCTACTATGCATGAGACATCTAGCCTTAGCTTTCTAACCCCTTTTTATGACGCTAGTATTTACCCCTGCTTTCTTCTAACTCTACCTGATGTTGTTTGGTTGCCCAATACATCATGTACATAGGGCCCTGGGCTGGCAGGATTAACTGTACAGCAAAGTACCATTAGGAGTAATCCTCATGCTGTAGATCCTGGAGTCTTGGGTCTAGCTCCAGTTATTGAGTAAAATGTGGTGGGGGCAGGGGCACATCCCCCTCCCCCTCCCCTATACCTCCATTGAAACATATGTGGCTCAGTGCCATCACTTATCCCCCCCCCCAACCAAAAAAATATTGTACTGAAAATATAAATGTTAACAAAAAAGACTTGTACCCCTCCACCACAAACCCAGCCAAGGCTACTCAATGCCTCCCCCCCCCACCCACCACCACACACACACCAACTGTAAAAGCCCTTACCATGCCATTGTTAGAAGGTGTGCCAGAAAGAAACACAGAATAATAATGGCTGATACTGACAGCTCTGCAAATCCCTTCATCTATGTCAATATAGCCATTTTATCTAAAATGAATGAAGATTTTGAGCCAAATTGAGGTCTAAATACATTTAAGCCTATGGGTGGGCTGCACTTTCCACAAGGGTGCCTAATGACCATGGATTTCAGTTTGGGTTTGTCTTGTTTTTGTGCCAGTTAAATTGGGTCTACAGTTTGATCTGCAGTTTGAATGTTAAAAGTGCAACAACTACATGTATAAAGCCATGATACAAAGTGGGCTTTAAAGATGCTGTATAACACTGTGGAAGACCGGTTTAAAAAAAAAATGTAGAACTTTGCTATCTGGCATATCTGACAGTGTTTGAATGGAAAAATAAACACCCTAGGAACAAAAGTTCGGACAGTTATGCTGTCATTAGTACAATATGTGTAGATACAAATTGGCACATTAATTTATTCTCTGCTGATAGGAAATTCTGCAACACAGCAGTCTATGGGGGAAAGCTGGAATAGTCTCTCAATGATTTCCACTTTTTAAAGCACTTAAGTATCATTTTAAACTGCAATTTTTTCAGGGCTTCATTTTCCGACCGTATCAGAGACACTGGTAGTATGGGGAATCATGTAGCTCAGATTTTTTAAACTGGAAACATTGTTATACAGTGACAGTAAGAGGGTACAAAATGAAAAATGGATTATCAAATTGAAAATCAAGGTACATCTACTTTGGGTCTAGTCTTTAACAGACACCACTAAAATTTAAAAAGAAAACATGTCACACAAAGAAGATGAATAGAGATTTCATTTAATACCCCACTTCTACAAATTTTCCACTGGTTCTAGTGGCGGGTGGAGTGGATAGAAAATTGTGTTAGTAATTTTCCACATTTTGTTACAGAGAAACTTAGGGTAATTTTGCTGGTGTGTATTAATTCACTGTTTAGCACCATTATTTTGATGAAATCATCTCTAACACCTTCAGGAGAAATTCAAATTTTATTTTATTTTGGTGGTACACAATCTAAGAATACAGAATATTCACAGAAAATAATTTTGGTATAGGCTACAGTACATCTCCCTAATGGTTGCAACAACTGGCACAAATAACTTAAAAATTCTACATTTTAAACACTGAACTTTGTACCCTGGGCCTGACTACTAGAGACAGGGGCATTCACTGTCACCTGTCCTGCCAAATTGATCACTACCTTTAAACAGTAACAGTGGAAAAAAATAAGTTTTAGGAACAACCACTCACATTCCGTAGTCTTTACCATCCAGTTGTTTGATTGCTGATATCTTGCTAGGAAATATAGTGACAGCTAACATTCCTTTCTAGCAAACTGTAACATTCTGGAGTAAGAGACTGCGGAGGAGACAAGTCCCATTATCCACCAACATGTGTTTTGAATCTCTGGTGATGATGGCAGTGGTATCAGGAAGGTCAGCTGAGGTCAATCAAGGTCATTTGAGGTCACTGGGTCTGTTTGTGGTTGTGTAGAGAGGGGTCAACCGCAGTTCACTCAGACACACAATCACAGACTTTCAGTGCCACATAATTTGATCTCATTACATCTCTCACTTCTACATCTGTGTGTATTATTTAACCCATTTCAACCCAAGAGGGTGGAGCATAACAAATCTTCTTAAAGGGAGTGTTCAAAGGCTTATGGCAGTAGTTTGTAACAGAGGGTGCGAAAATATCTAACTAAACTCTATATCTCTTGAATGGGTATCAATTACAGAACTAGAAGTAACCATCACCAAGTTTTCAATATACGCCTACCCTTATCATGATGGTCCAAATTTGACAAAAATAACCCCAGATAATTGTCTTGTGTTTTCATTTCTGCAACAAATTCAAATTCCTTGCATGATTTACAGAAAGACATATCCAAAGAGGTCATTCAAAAAGGACCAGATATATTTAGAATACATACACCCTATTTTCAGGAGATCTTACATTTACAAATCACATCCGGTCCCCAAAACATCACTTCTTTTTATGTAGGCCTATGTGTCTGACTCTGAGTTTTATTTGTTGAGTTCTAGCATGTAGAGTACCTACTTGTTTCGTTTTTTTGGGTAAGGGGGGGGGGGGTGGGTAGTTCTACCAACCTGCCACCCAGCATGGTATGATATCATCCAAACTCTACTTATTTAGGGTGATTTAGGAGTCGAAGTATACGAAAAATAAATGACTTAACTAAAAATACTAAACAAATTAATGAAGGAAACCGAAAGTGCCAAGTATAATATAAGTAACTAAATTTCCATTTGAGACATACAAATTACTAGGGATGCTCTAGATCAAACACATTTGAGAACCTACTACAGCTGATCAATTGAAATTTTACTACGCATTATAGATACACATGAAAATACTATACAGAGACAAAAATACACACAGACAAACAGATAGACACACACAGACAAACACACACACACACACACACACACACACACACACACACACACACACACACACACACACACACACACACACACACACACACACACACACACACACACACACACACACATCAGTCTTGTGGACTCATCAACATCCAGCAGTAATCAAAACTGATTGAGATGGCTAAATGAATGTCACTCTCCATTCTACCCAACTATAAACCATTACTGGGGACAGCTGCATCTGAGTACTACTATGACTGACACACATTCTATACCTCCATGAACACACAAATCAACTCCCACCAACAACGGGTGGATAAATGGCTGCAAACGGACATCAACAAGACAAAGTGAAGTTCATGGTTGGGTGGAGAGAGGAAACTGGTCGTCGTAAATCTTGTTTGCTTCTAATTATCGGTTTCCTAATATGAAACTGGATGGCAGCTGACAATGTAATTAAATCACAATAAAGCGGGCTTGAAACAATACAATAAAGTGTAATCAACTGGATTCTGTGATTATGGATTCAAGAAATTGGGTTCCTTCTGATTTGCAGAGTTTTGAAATAAATGGTGTAGCAATGTTGTTCAAAATAATTTCAGTTTATATTTTGGTTTGCATCAATCTACAACTAAGAACCATACATTGAGTTATCATGTTTAATCTAAACCAAGTTTGATCATAATACACACTCCCATGTCAAGTTGTCTTGTCAACTCAACCTTTAATTAAAGTAATGGAAAATTGAGACTACATGTACCAGTAAAAGTGACACCTCAATCAAAAGACAGACATTTGAGTGTTAAAAATCAATATCATGCTTGAGTGAAGATATGGAGGTGTATGCGCATAAAATCGGTATATTGCATAGCTATATTCTGCCTTGCACAAAACTGGAATGTAGCATAGAACATGAAGATGAATCTCAAGTTGAATGACATATCATTGCAAAAAAATGATAAGTGGGTTACAACTGACATACATAGTTCTTTGGTACGATGTGAGAGCATGCCATTAATAGAGGCTGAAAAAAGATCAATGTACATTTTATTGTCATTATCTGAATCCAGAAATTGGAAAAATTTCATTTTAAATTGTGCAGGGGAAAAGGTTGAACTGAAATTAAATGAAAAGATCATAAGTATGGTTTCGAAGTCTGTAATGCGAGAAATGTTACAGACATATTAATTTTATTGCAGCAGCAATAATTGGCAGCGAGTACAAGCTTGTAACCCTCACATGATGATGATGTTTCTTGTTTCCTTTTTCATGTTATGTTTTATTGCTTTACAGTGGGTCAACTACCTGTACAAGTTAAGATAAAACATATCAGGATATTTTCAATATCCTGCTACATCAAACAACTTTCCCCAACCCATGCAGGAAAGGAAACAAGCTATGCAACTTTTTTTTTATGTTCTAAACTAAACTTGATTTTTTTTTATGATCATTACATCAGTTACATGTACATGATTACATCACATATTTGAGGAAATGTTTTCACTTTTCAGTGTACATTCTGCAAAGCTGATTCTGCCAGATACACTGCATACACAAAAATCAATGATTCAACCACTTTTTCTCTCCACATTCAGTCACAATTTTTTTTATAAATACAGAGAAGTAGGCATTGCCATAAATTCAGATTTTGTTAATTTAATCAACATCCTCACTAGCTGAGACTGGCACTTTGCTCAAGACGTTTAACCAATTCATTAATAACATGGAATTAGCTGCAGCAGACAGGGAGAGAGGGAGATGGCAAAAAAAAATTATTGAAGACCATAAAATCTTTCTGCCAATCTTTTATTTGTCAAATTGGCAGCCATTCTGTTTGCTCCACATTGATATCATGGCAGTTAACTTTACTGTAGTGTAATTATTATCTCCTCCTACATCTAAATTTCCCCTGTGCATCACAATACCTGCATGGGGGAATCGTATGGCACTTGTGATTAATTCTGCTCCGTTGAATGCAAGAGAAAGTAAGAATTACCTTGATAATTAGGTGAAAACATGATTGATGAAGACTAGCTCGACTTTAAGGAGTCCAAATATAATCCTGAGATGGTTCACAGCATCTTAGAATCATCAGAGAGTACCGGGATGAAGTATGGATGATGGTGGTATTCCTGTATCCTCTAGTCTATGGCACGCATACATCCTATGATGAGAGAGGATGAAAATATTCAGACGATGATGAGTAAACCATTTACGAAAGTGAGGAATTACCTACAGTACAGTGTCAACATCCAAGTACTTTAATCAAACTCACCCACTGTTGTTGGCACAATTGGTAATCATATGCCAATTGCTATAGTGGAGGAGGGGTGTGAAATGTTATAAAAACCACACAAAATTTGTAAAATATTATAAATTTATAATACATTTTTTTTATTCAAATTCTTATTGAATATCAGTGGAAAGACAGTAACAAACAAAAATGTAAATATTTTTTTATTCACACAATCATTCAAATAATATGATTATTTCTTTTAAAAGTTATGATTAAAAATAATGTTTAGAACACACCCCTCCCCAACTACATCATGTAGTATTAACTTGACCTCCATTCAAAACACATGATTATCAGGAACCATAACAGCGATATAAATCACATGAATGCTGATGAATGAAACTCAAGCTGTCACATCCATAGATTCCACAGTGATCCATTCAGTCAGGAACTTCATTCAAGATATGAAGGTCTGACTCGATCCCCAATTCAGCTTGACTGTACAGAAACAAAATGCCGACAGTGCATCAAATAAGCAGCTACCCCAAACTTCGGCCACAAATTCAAGGACTGTGCTACAGGAAGGACACAAAAAAATCATTCGTGGGTCTGAAAGACAGAGGCTGGCACAAATCAAACACTACCACAGGCGGGCGGAGAGTGCCCAGAATCCGATATCGGACGGCATCCATCGGTAAATCGTGCCCGACAATTTTACCCCAGAGGCGAGCGACGCTCGCGAGTTGAAACTTGACGCTTCAGTATCGCGATGCGGGGAGACGGGAGATGAATATGAAATGATGCCAAATTCCATCTCCCCTGCATATTTAGGAGAAATCTACAAGTGCCATCAGCGCTGTAGTGGAATTCTCTTATCCCCAGGCCTAAAGTAGCAGAGAGGGAGGTATAAGGGAGGGGGATCAAGGGGAGGAGGTTCAAGCCAAGGAGAGGTGGGAGTTTGAGTTTATGATGGTAAAAACATCCAAAGATGTTGAATGATTTCAGAGTTTGCATAAAATTTAAAATCATTTTAGGATGTGCTGTTCATGAGTGACTCCATTCTTTGTGCATGATTCTACCCCCTTCCCGATATCTTCCCTTGTCCCCCCCCCCTTCCTTTCAAACATACATTGCTATGCAGCGGAATGCATCCTTATGGTGGTAGTAGTGATTAAAATCCAAGTACATGTATGCTTGCCAGCCTGGCCAGCAGATGAAATGTTTACAAATGCGTAGAGCCCATTTCTCAAGAGGTCACTTAAGTACTGAGATGCATTAATAATGCTAACAAGTTTTTTTTTTTTTTTTAACTAGTAACCGGCTTCTCATATTCTGTGATTTGAGCCATAAATTATATTATTCACTGTCACAAACATATCATTCATTTTCTGAGCGCCATGCAGCATATTCATTTAAATATTGATTTATTTGCTACAGAAAAACCCTGAATTAAATCTACATGTACCTGTATGATACTGTTGATACATCCTTATTAATATTATTTCAACATATGATGACTTTGAGTCCAAAAATTAATCCTTCAAAATTTTCTAAAGCTTTTAGATGAGTCATATTAACTGTGCAATCTCCAACTGAATGTCATTGGATTCAAGGACTAGTGGACAAAATAAATATTTCTGTCCAAAGATGGCACTGGCTTCGGAGTTATTTCAGTACCAATCTGCTACCAATGACAGTCAACTGCAATATGTCCTTCAAGCTAGAGTGAGAAAAGAAAATGATGGAAATACCCTGCAATGTTCTATTTCACTTACAACAAGTCTTTGATATTATACAAATAATGACTAAAACATATGTTGCTACTAAAATGTATGCATTGTTTGGCACTGGTGTATTCTACATGTAGAATCAGGAGCCACTGCATGCAATGCTTCTTGTACAGGTCATAGCAGGAAGGTGGAAAAGACACCCTCCCTGGTCATAGGGGCTACTCTCACTACAGTTGTGAAGTTGTTAACACTTTGAGTGCTATCGGCGAACCTGTTCGCCCAGGGTTGACTTCACTCAGGTACTATCGGCAAACCTGTTCGCCGAGAAGACAATCGGATCCATATCTTTTAATTTGAATGACAAATGTCACTGAAGTTCCTACCAATGACATTTATCGTAAAATGAATACACAATGAACCAAATAAATGAGTTAAAATGTATTGTCTTGATAGCATTTGCGATTTTACAGAAAATCATACAATTTGGAAAGGTTATACACATTAGTCCGAAACAATCCAGTCCCTGGTTAACACGCCTGGATTTTTAGGCCAGCACCCAAAGTGTTAAAATCAGAGTACGGGATATCAGAAAACGGCTAAATTAATGAAATCAGCTCAAATCATTCACAATGTGAAGATTAGTATAAATAAACACCTGTCATAGAACCTTTGGGTAAACTGCATAGTTTTGGTGAAAATCTGGACATTTAAACTTCAAAATTACAGTGACGTTAACGTGCACGGGCCGTTAAAGGTCGCGCGGAGTTTAGCCGTTTACCCAATCAGTGTGCTCCACTGGTCATCATGCGAACGTACACATAACTGCGATTCGCAATTTGAGCAAACTTTAAACTCACGGAAAGAACGATATTCTGGTAACATATCGTCATTAGTTTTTCTCATTAAAACAACAAATTCATGACGTATGGATCTCAAACTTTCAACTAAGTATTAAACTACTGTTTGGTGTTGATAATGAAGGGAAGTATAAGTAATGGACTTGCAAATCCCAAACACAATCTTTAACTGACCAACAAAATTGAGTAAATACTGAAGATTGTTTAGACTTTTTTAAAAGGATTTCATTCATCCATTGTTTTATTTTTTAGGAGTAACATTTATAATAATGACCATGGCATTTGAAAGAATTTTTCAATTGATTTCAAATAAATTTGCATAATTTAGCACAAATAATTTTAAAAATTTTGTCCGTAAAGTTCTGACCTAGATTTACCAGCCTGAGCAATAAGAATCAAAATTGTATATGATAGACTGATAGAACTGTAGTAAATTTTACATTTTGAATGAACACACACACACACACACACACACACACACACACGCACACGCACACGCACACGCACACGCACACGCACACACACACACACACACACACACACACACACACACACACACACACACACACACACACACACACACACACACACACACACACACACACACACACACGCACACACACACACACACACACACACATACACACACACACACACACATACACACATGTATATGGAGTTTGTTTCATAGTCCCCTCAGGCCTCACAAACTTAATTTGGTGGGAACACAAACAAAAATTACAAATAAGGACTAAAACTTTATTTTTCAGCATTTACCAAAAGTATACACCGCCACTACCTACATGTACATTGTAACTGGGGAAAAATACATCAATGTCTTATCAATACACTATAGTCAGTAGTACAGATCATTTTACTGGTGGGCATGGTGGGTATCGTTCAAATCAAAGATGTACTTACCACTTTTTGATTTAATTCCTACAAAACTATTTCACACTTTAAAGGTCCACTCCACAGAAAAGGCACATTTCAGGAACAAAAGTCTTGTTTTTAAACATAATCAAGAAGAAACAGACACATTACGCACAAATTCCTGCACTGTAATTGTGACGGCATATGGTGTTGGTTGTAAGTGGAATATGATTGGCACAGTATATTATCATACGAACAAGGCCACCTGAAGGCTGCTATATCCAAGTTGTATTATTGTAGGAAGAAAAATATCATGTACTCCACTTTTGTCATTTGAGTAACAAACACAGGCTAGTCCATTTTGGGGATAAAATCCAAAATTGAAGAAATGACCATAATGAGGATGTTACATACAAGAGTACATGTAGTTCATCCTGACTGTTGCCGCTAGAAAACTAATGTGTAGTACATGGTATTACTACCCAGAAAAATGATGGTTACACATCCAGGACTTTCAGTTTGGAATTTGGTGAACAGCGGTTCAAACACTGAAGAGCCTGTCTCTCCAAACTACTCCACAGAAAACAGAGTGGCGTATAATGGTTTGAAGAGCTCCTTTCTCACTACTCCAAAGAAAATAGATTGGGTACAACACCTCAGACACAGTTCTGCTCTCACTATTCCACAAAAAAACAGATGACCAAGATAAATCACTTGCTTCTCATGCCTCTACTTCTCTCCTCCAGATCATGTCCATTGCCTCCTAATTGTTTACTTAAGGAGAATCAAAGCATAAACATACTAGTATTTAAATTTTATGCGGGCCAGATAAAAAATGATCCATAGGGAGGCCCACACAATACCGGACAAGGGATATTGACATAAGTTATTTTAGAAGAGGCAACGTTTGACTGGCAAGATTTCAATCAGGAAAATCCTGGCATAGTATTTACGTGATCTAGAGAGGTTCAGTCCAAGTGAGGACTACCCCCAATCATTCGTCATTTACCTTTACAGGGCAATTTGACTGATGAAGAGAATTTCTCTTTATAAAGGATGGATGGCAGTTTGCGAGAAGTGTCTGGAGCCAGCTATCTGGCAGGGAAGAGCCGAGGGACTAGCAGAAAAAAAAGACAAGAAGTATTTCAAATAAAATCTTTTGTAAAATGGCACCAGCAGATGTCACTATGAAGATTTCCATGCTGATTTCCTGAGCGAAATTCTGCCCCCGCCAACAAGATGAAAAACCATTCTGACAAAAGTATTTTGCATTTTTGAGCAACTGGAATTTATGCTAAACTATTTAATTCAACATGTTACCAATACAGATAGTACAAAGGACCAAGTAAAATACGCATGACCTGGTAGAACGTCATGGTAAAAATCAAGAAAAGTTTCAATCACCAAGAGTTTTAATATGAGTTAAAGATTGAGCTTGCAGGATTTGAAAAGATCATCATTTAATTCCCTTGTATGCATGCATTACAATGTAGTTAAGGTACAAGTACTTACAAATAAAGTTGAGATCCAAATGCGATGCAACGAACTTGTTTTATGAGAAAAAAAAACTAATATGAGATAACATTGTTTCTATCTCGAGTTTAAATTCTTGCTCAATTTTGGATACTGTTATTGACTCGTCTGACGACCAGCGAGCAACAGCTGATTAGTTAAACAGGCTAAACTCCGTCGAACCTTTGGCATACGCGCTGATCAGACAAGTTTTTGGAATTATAACAGAACGTGTCCTGTCACCTGCAAAATTGAAGTTTAATGGTCCACGATTTTCAACGGC
>JZLH01S0127393.1:9551-20576 GCA_001188425.1 Eucidaris tribuloides
CACACACACACACACACACACACACACACACACACATGTTTTTGCCATCAATCGAGGACATAATTTTTGATTAATTAATAATATGCAAATGAAGACGTTTGTGTGTGATATTCGACAGTCACCCGCGGACACACTAGGTTCCAACCGGGGACACCCATGTGTATAAAATTTTATGTGTGATATTTTACAGGCAACCGAGGACGATTTTTGTGCACAGTAAAAAAAAAATGATGATGCCCTCAAACGATTGCTTTTTAAATTTGCAATCGTTTGCACTAGGTTATGAACCGTGGACCGTCCTCGGTTCAGACATCGTCCGCGGTCTGATAGTGGAGTGTCAGACTTTCGTCCGCGATTGACAGCATTTAAATACGCGCACACACACACACACACACACACACACACACACACACACACACACACACACACACACACACACACACACACACACACACACACACACACACACACACACACACACACACACACACACACACACACACACACACACACACACACACACACACACACACACACATATACAGAGAGAGAGACACACACACACAAATAAACACACAAGAATTTTACAACCTTTCACTTGTAAAGATTACAGCATACACCTAGTAAAAGACCATTTCAATGCATATTTGACGAGTAAAGATCTGAAATATTACAGCAAATATTATGTTGTGTAAAGATTTTTAAGTTTATATTCATTCCATGTGGCAATTTCAGCTGATATACATGTCCCTATTACCCTCTGAAAAACACAACCACAACACTTATTGTGATGGGGTCGGTGAGCAAGGGGAATAGAAATTACTTGTGGCTATGTAGTGTCATAATTAGTCCACTACAATCCCAATGCACCTTTAAGAAAACTTGGACAATAAACCAGTCCAATCAATAAGGAGTTTCCCCAACTGTTGATGATGTCATCCATGTGATCCCCAAATACAGTACTTACTCAATTACATGTTATGTAGATTAGAGATTAATCCCATAACAGAGGTTTGATGAGTGAGCCCAATTGCTTCCTGCTCATGCTCCCCCATAATGCTAATCTGATAGACTTTGTAATCAAGACACACAGGGGATCAAAACACATCAGGTGGTCCAGAGGTAAATAATAGAGTGAACAATTGGCCAGTTATTTAATAGACTGCGTGATTAACTTTGATCATGTAATTGAGTGGCTTATTGCAGTACTTAATTAGGATAAGCAGATACTGAAATCAGCTTTACAAAGAATAGGATTAACAATGTTTTGGAATTAGGTGATGCCATAGTTCTGGTGTTGGTGATTGCAGGAAGTGGGACTGAGACCATAAAATCAGCATTGGCCAAGGATTTGTGACTGCCCTGTGTGCTACTGGAGTGAAACCACTGATCTGCACTCTCTCATTGAAAAATTCAGAGAAATGGGATATCATCATTTTTCTCACAAAACTAAAACACCTAATTAATGTTCTTTGAAGAGGATTATTAGACATGACTGATGACAATGACAATGATTTTTCATTAATTAATGTAAAAAAACACGAAAGACATTCAAAATCTGTTATTGGTGTGATATGGCCTTTGGGCATAAAGCTTTCAAATTACAAAACTATGCCAAAACTAAACTTGCACTTAAATTAAAAGTCCAGGATGGCAATTAAAAGATGACACATTTACACAATCACAAAATAATCACAATAAATTTTGTGGGAACTGCCTGATTATCACTGAAATAATTAGGGCCTACAAATATTGTGAAAAAAAATACAGAAGGGTGTCATCTGCTGAAATTCACAGTCAAAGAATCATGGGACTACTACAAATTTATGAAATACAAAAAATTGTTCAATCTACAGTACATACATTATCAGTTGTCTGGCAGAAGGGCCCGAGCATAATATGTTCCCGGCAGAAAGGCCTAAAAAGACGCTACATAACACTGTGGAAGACCCATTTAAAAAATTGTCAAACTTTGCTATCTGACATATCTGACAGTGTTTGAATGGACAAATAAACATCCTAGAACTCAAAAAGTTTGGACAGTTATGCTGTCACTAGTACACTATGTGCAGAAACAAATTGGCACATTAATTATTCCCAGCCGATAAGAAATTCTGCAACACAGCAGTCTATGGGGGAAAGCTGGAATGGTCTCTCAATGATTTTCACTTGTTTAAAGCACTTAATGATCGATTTTAAACTGCATTTTTTTCCAGGGCTTCATTTTTAGACCGTATCAGAGACACTGGTAGCATGGGAATCATGTAGCTCAGATTTTTTAAACTGGAAGTATTGTTATACAGTGCCTTTAATAGTAAATTTCTTTAATTTGAGAAATGTTGTCTTATTTGATGATTGCACTTAACAGACTGACAGAAGGATCTAAAATTATCACACTACTTTGAGTTCACGTGAAAAAAGCCAATTGTTTTCAAGTTAGGCCTACAGACAATTTAGTGTTAACGCCCTTCTGCTGGAAACATACGCTAGGATCCTTCTTCCACACAACTGAAAACATGTCATTCAATATGTCATATCCACCTTGTACATGTACGTTGTATTGTGTTTTACAATATAAAACATACAGGTGTACAATATATATCATTGTCTGGTCAGTCAAAGTGTATCTGTGTACACTGCAGGGTTGAGTTTCTTCCGGAAAAAACGGCGGAAAAAACTGGAAGAAACCCCTTTTTATCCGGTTTTTACGGGAAAAAACTGGAAAAAATGGAAAAAAACCTCCAAACAATATTTCCGGGCCTCAATAAATAATATGAAATGCAGTGATTTTATGGAGAATTAGTATACATTACAAACAAATATAACTGGCAAAAACATATTTAACAGACAAAGAAAAAATAAAAAAACTTGCCACAATCTAAATCCAAGAAATTAATATTTTGAAATAAAAAATTATCCTTCCAAACGATCTCTAATAAAGGCCAATACATGTAAGCAGTGTGTACTATTATGGTACATGAACTAGCATGGATCTTTTCATGTAAAGTATTGCATATAAGTCCTAAACTTTATTTATTCATTGTTTTATTATTCAGCATCATGGTATAATTAATTTTCCTAAAAGCAACTGACACATCTTTGGCATCCACTTTGCATGTGTTAACTACTTAGTTTGTTTCATATTTAAAGCACAAGTTTAGATGCGGATTTTTTTTTATTTGAAAGGTTTATGCCCAAGGTCCATATCACAGCCAATAACAGATTCTGAATGTCTTTAGTTTTTTTTTTTTTTATTACTTACGCGTAATGAAAAAATGAAAAATATTGGCGGGGGGGGGACCCGAGATTTTGGACTATATTTTACATTATAGCATCCAAGAGGTTAATAATGGTGTTAAGGTGATCTGAATTATACCTCATCAGAAAGAGCAGACTCTGATCTTTCCGATGAGGTATAATTCAGCTAACCTTAACAGACTTATTAACCCTTGGATGCTTATAAATGTCAAATTTAGTCAAAAATCTCGGGCGTAGCCCTGCCCCCCCCTCCCCCGAGATTTTTTAATTAATTAAACAAAAAACTAAAGGCATTCACGAATCTGTTATTGGTGTGATTATGACTTATTGCGGCATAAAGCACTTCAATAAAAAAAAAATCGCCTAAACTAAACTTGAGCTTTAATTCATTCAGCATACTTGAGAGTGCCTGTCTGCCACAACCGAGTAACTGTAGTTACGGTAGTTTGCATGGGAGAAGTGACCATGAATAGGGGGTAATCAACAAACTATGCGTTAGAAGTTCTTAACCAACAGGGGAGAACAAAAAAACAAAAGACTGTCCTGTTTTATTATAAGTTAATGATAATTTATAAAATGAAAATCTTGATTAAGATAACGAAAAAATAAAACAGCTTAGGAGGTTTGTTTCCGTTTCTTCGAAAAAGCGGATAAAAACCTGTATTTTTCCGCAGGGACGGAAAAAATGTCCGGTAAAAACAGCGGAAAAAAAACCGCCTGCGGAAGAAACTGCCAACCCTGGTACACTGTATGCATATATAGCACCATAACATGACCTTTAAATTGTGATAGATTCTTGTGAAAATGACTTTCAATTTGATCAGTGGTGCTTGATCAACACATGTGTGAATTCTTACTATTCCATTTTTTTTATTCCATGTGTAGTACAGTAGCAGTTGTTCAACCATATCAATTTTAATAAAGGAAAACATCTTAACAACGTCAAGTGCGGGGGAATGTGTAAATACTCTATTACACACCTTCATGTCATATTTTTAGTTTTGTTTATTTACAAGTACTGTACATGTATTTGATTTTTGGTCAAAGGTAATATAGGCCTATAGATTAAATTATCAAAATTAATGGGTGGGAAATGATTAGGTAAAATACATATTGATATATACAGGTACATGTACTGTATTTGTTTTCAAATGAACTATCCCATGCAGTAATTTATAATTCTATGACCGGATAAACTTACAGCATTCTTTGAAATAATTGAAATGTGGCTCATTCGATTTTACTTGACTCCAATCCATATAATACAGCATTGCGCTTCATACATAGATGTACATGCATGTGTGATGAGAAGCAAAATTAATTAAATAGTTTAAAATATTCCTTGTCACAAAAATTATACTTTGATTTCTGTACATGTCTTTCCCATTCCAGCCCCCTCCCCCCTCTTCCCTACCAAGTCAGTATTCTGTCCATGATGATTATTCTAGTGCTGACAGTCCCTTCAAAGAAAGTATATGCCTATTTAACCCGCTGAAGACTAGACACAAGATTAATCGCAAGGTCTATGGGAAATGCATGTTAAAACAAAATCAAACGATCTTCAACAGGTTATAAGGTGCTCGATTAAAGTGAAAAATATGACGATACAAAACAAACAAAACAAAACAAAGCAACCACCCCCCCCCCCAAAAAAAAAGGATGAAACAGCAGCAAGAATCAAAATTTAATAAAAAGAAATAACAAAAATTGTGTTACTTGTGAACTTACAGTGTATGATCAACGCTGCGAATGTACCGATCAGGGTTATAGCTACAGCGGTCGGCACCGGCCGGTAGTAGCCGGCACAAACTGAAGCCGACCGCCACTGAGCTAAATTTATTAGTCCTCCGACCAGCACAGAAAAGCTTTAAAATGACCGTAAAATGTTTTAAATCTCTACATAAATTGTGTATTTTGAGGTTTAAACATCCTTACATTTCAGCCGAAGATATATTTTGTAAAATAAATTAATCATGTTTCCAAAAACAAATCACAAACCTTGTGGAAAACAACGGTGAAAGCTTCATGAACGTAAACATAGATATGATTGATAATGTATCATGATGATGTAATGGGGTTCTCCGCTTGCATAACTCCTTCCTACTGTGGGCACAGAATTCTTTCTAGCTGTAACCCTGGTACCGATGTTCGTATCACCATCAGTCAACAAGTCCTTAATGGATATTGGGGAGGCAGGGCTTGAGTGAGCTAAATTTGTTACGCTGATCATGATGAACAACTTAATGCAATGATACACGTTTGTGTTTAATTTATGTGTGAATGCCAGCGATCCAGTCAAGGTCGTTTCGTTCGGTCGGTCTGTCTGTGATACAGGGAGCTGATAAGGGCAGCGAGTATACACTTTCAATATTTTGCCAGTAAAACGACCCATTAAGGAGGTAATAGCACTAATATCAGTACGAAAATAAATGCGGAATGCTTATGAAATGACAATATAGAATGCTTTTAGAATTAATGTCTTGAACATTACTGATATTGTGATTAATATCATTATATCTGTCAAGCTACATAGAAAATAAGGAAATGATTGAGCATAATATTACGGGCAAGAGACACTCAACTTTTTAATATAGTGCAAAATACACATAAGCACAGTTTCCCTTTTAGCATAAAAAATAGAAATAGACAAGTTGAATCACTACATAATAATTGAATAAATAAATAAATAAATAAATAAATAAAAAATATAAAGATTATTGTCATAAAGTTAATCATTACTAAACGAGACAAGAAGAGCGATGCCACGAATAAGGAGAGGAGGGAGGAGCAGGCAGGAGGAAGAGGAGAGGGCGGGTGGTGGCTGGTAGAAAAGGAGGGAGATGAGAGGGTAATAGATAGGGGGAAATATGGAAAAAGATGAGGGAGAGTGCAGGGCAAAGGGAAAGGGAAAGGCGGAGGGGAGGAAGGAAGAGTAGAAGAAAGAGGGGAAAAGCGGTCGGTACATGTATATGGTGGTGTGGTGGTCGAGCAAGGCAGTGGGAATGAAAAAGAGAGGATAAATGGAGGGAGGGAGCATGGGAGTAGTGGATGAGAGGTACGGTTGTGAAGAGAAAATGCAAAGGAATAAGGGGGAGAGGGGAAGGGAAGATAGGTAGAGAACCAAAGGATGAAAATATGGTGTCGGAGAATGGTGTTAGGGAGGCACATTGCAGGAGGAAAAAAACAAGATTGAGGAGAAACAGCAAGAAGAGATATTGAGGAAATGGTGAAGAGAGGGAGGACAGTAGGCAGAAAGGAAGGCAGAAAAGCGTGAGAAGAATGGGGGCGAGTAATTGTGGCTGGTGTGTGGTGGTGTGTGGTGGTGGTGTGGTGGGGTGATGGTGTGTGGTGGTTGGTCGGTTGGTTGTGATCTGGTGGTAGGTTGGATGTGTGTGGTGGCTGGATTGGTGGTGAGTTGGTGTGGGTGGTGGTGGTGGCTTGGTGGTGGTGGGTTGGCTGGTGGTGGGTGGTGGTGGGTGTGGATGTGGTGGTAGGCTGGTGGGTGGTTGGTGGTGGTGTGTGGTGTGGGGTGTGGTGGTGGTGGTGGTGATGGTGGGTGTGGGTGGGTGGTGGTGGGTCGGTGGTCGGTGGGTGGGTGTGTTGCGGTGGGTAGTGGCAGTGGTGGCGGTCGGTCCGTGGTGGGTGGTGGTGGTAGTGGTGGTGATGGTGGAAGAGGAGATGGAAGGAGAAGGTAGAGGAGGGGATATTGGAAGGAAGGGAAGGGAAGAAATGATGGAGGGGAAGAGGACGAAAGAATATGCACATTATGCAGAAGACAAAGAAATAGGAGGAAGACGATGAGGATGAGTGGGAGCAGGTGAAGGAATAGGAGCAGGAAGAAGAAGAAAGAGAGATACTGCAATATGTCTATATTTTGGTGGAGGCGTGGATTCTCGCTCGAGAGATCCCCGGTTCGAATCCTGACGCGGCCATGGCGGTTGTGTCCTTGGGTAAGATACTTTATCTACCTTACCTCTCTCCACCCAGGAGTATAAATGGGTAGGCCTACCTGGTAGGGTGAGAATGATTTCAGTAGTTTGGCTTGATGCGCCTCCTTGGCAGCTCAGCTAGGAATACTCCCCAGGGAGTGGAAATAGTGCACATCTTTGTGCAGGTTAGAAATGTATCCCAGCGACCAGGGTAATAATATCCAAGCGCATTGATACTGATCTCCTCGGTGATTATGCGCTATATAAGAAAAGGACTATCATCATCATTATCATTATTATTGTCATTATTAATATTATTATTATTAATATTATTATTATTATCATTATTATTATTATTAACGGACTATTATTTTTTTATATTACTGGTGACACATATTCCAAATGTGAAAAAGTAACTTCAATTGGTCTCTCATTTATAAACCAAAGGAATGATATGTATTTCACTTAAACAGAAACAATTATCCTCTTCCAACTGTACAACCACAAGGGTACACATATTTTCTAAATTTCACATTTTTGGAACGATACGCTCTTCACCCATGAAATCACAGAGTCGGTCTTGTATGAACAACTTATTTATAGCTGTCCTAGATAGCCAATCTATTTGATTTCTGTACAGTTGTCAAAAGTAATAATAATGGCCTATTTCAAGGGCGGATATGTAATTACTTCGATCAATGCACATGACGTCAACGGGTGTCAGTATTAGCTTTGAAGCCTTACAATGCTTAAGCTTATTTAATTGACACCATTTTGTACTCATGAAGCAAGACGCACACAGCACACAGCATGGCAGAGAATACCTTGGCAAGGTGATGTCACAACCAAAATGATAAATCACTGTTCCAGAGTCTTCCATCTTCATGCTTCAATGCACATACAACATTTTCAGACCTACAGCTCTGGTAAAAAAAAATTATAAATGAGGAAAATTCTATTTTATTTTATTTTTATTTTTGGTAGGCCTACTTAGTTCTAAGTAGGATTTTTCTGTTCTGTTTTTGTTTATGTCAAAAAGGAACTGAAAAAAGGTTCAGTTTTGGCTGTCAAAAAGCAGCAGGGGAATCGTCATGTAATCCACCATACTCCAGCCCCATCTGAGTATTAAACCATTTCTAAAACTGAGTGAAATTAGGTATAGTGAACATGGGTATCTGTTCAAAGTCTGAACTTCAAACATAGTGTCTTTGACTATATTTCTATATGTACTCTACATGATAAGTATTTATATTGAGTCACAGCATTCATGAATTATTCAACGGCAATATTTCCATGAGTGGGATGGAGAAACTAATTATTTATCCTTGTAAAGCTCTACAAAATGGATTGAATAATATAGTTACTTCAAAACAAACAAAATCTGTACATCCTGTTTTTAGACATGGATTTCAAAGTTTCGAATGAATGAACAAGGGCAACCGTTTATATTCCCCAATGGTCAACTACAAAACTGCATGCTGTATGTAAATGACTGACAATGTAGAAGACACACCTGTGTAGAGGTAATTACTTTACAAACAAACAGATACATCCTGTATCTATGGTTCTGTTTAGTAAATACATGTAAGTATCAACAGAGCTGGAGCTGGTGGGTGAGACTGTGCTGCATATGTACATGTAGGAGTCCTTCATTTACGTTCACATGATCTCCACACACACAGGCATTTACCCATGGGGAACTATTTGATTTGAATATAACATGCATTCTACATACATGTAGACCCCAGTCTGAGATATCTTGTTCTTACTAGTCTGAAACAGGTTAGTGGTAAAGCAGTAATGGTAATGCATGTAAACAACAACCAGTGAATTCGTGACCACAATTTTATCAAAATCAAGCTTTTTACACATAAAGCAAACAAGACAATGTTACAATTTTTCCCAAAAGCATTAGCGAAGTATTGACTGAACTTTTGACCTTTTGAAAGTCATATTTAATTGATTCACCTATTATTCTATCACACACTATGTCAGCATCATGAATATATCCAACACTCCTGTCTTGAAATGTTGTAGTAAAAGGTATTGGCTAACATTTACCACAGTTAAAAAAAATCTGAGCTACATGATTCCCCATGCTACCATTGTCTTTGATAAGGTCTGAAAATGACGCCCTGAAAAAATTGTATTTCAAAATGATTATTTAAAATTGAAAATCGTAAGTTGATCGGATTCACCTGCCCATTCTCTCCCATAGATTTACTGTGTGTACACCTACGCTATTTAAACTCGCCCTGAGCTTTAATTGTTTATTCATGCATAACTTGCCATTGGCAGTGTAACTTTCCAAATTTTTTTTATTCTAGGGTGTTTATTTGTCCATATGAACACTACTATGTAGTTCAGATATCAAAATTTGACGATTTTTTTAAATTGAAGCTCCACAATGTTAGCCTATCACTTTAATACTACATGTATACAGTAACCCAAGTGTGGCATACAGGCTCTCAGTACATAAAACACTCCTTTCATTTGCAATACATGTAATTTGATTGACATCAATGAAAATGTAATGATAATTAAGTTCAACAGATAACAGACATACAAGTACAGTGTACATGTACAGTTGTATGTACATTGTCATTCACGAAAGCAAACTAACAACACCTGACTATCTAATCAAGAAAATATACCTACATGTACAGGTACTCATGCAGTGTAATATAGTTTTAGATAGTGTGGATCCCACTTCCAAGAAACATGAATTGAATTCATTTAGTGAATCAACTATGGGTCATTAAGTTTATTGTCGCCATTAATGCAAAATGATCAGATCATTAATTTTTTGCCCACCTACTACATAAAATATTATTACATCAATAATTTATTGTTATATCTGTAAAGATGTGGAGTTGATGACTTTTATCAATTCAAAAGCATCTGCAGATGGTACTGATAGAATAGGTGAAGGACAAAGCAATGTAAAATGGGTACTGCAGGGCTGCTAACTCTCACGCAATGAGTGTGAGAGTCACACATTTTTACCCCTTTCTCACGCCAAGATTTTGTTTGATTTTCCATACATTTCTATTGATCTCACGCATTTGGACCTCTCTCTTATATCATTGGCCAATGGGAGTCACGCCAATGAATTCACAGTCACTGGCAACTCTGGGTACTGGTTAGCCTGTTTTACAGGCCGTATTCATTTTTTTCTCCTTGCGCAATCAAACTAGTATGTCTAGTATTAAGACTAGGCACTTTAAGAACTTGCTATTTCAGGCCCAGGTGCCAGCGAGTAGGGTCTGAGAATCAGGCTAGGTACTGGTATACACATACTATGAGTGAAGTGTGCCACAGTTGAAGTGGCATGTTTAACCTTTGGAACTCATGGGTTCAGTTTGGGTTACAGAAAAGAACTTGACCTCATAAATGCACACATTTGCTACTGTGTGTAATAACCCTTTGCATGCGAATGTTGCAATTTTGCGCATTCGTACAATTAAATTTAACAATCGTAATAATTAGTTTTCTCCTTTACGTTTGTATTAGAGAAGCTAACAAATGGCCATAATGCTTACATGTACGCAACATCCACATGTATGGAATAATTACCAGTATCAATGGTGCAATAAGGAAAGCAAAGTTTTAAAAAAAATATCAAAATGACAATGGTCAATATTATCCCCTCAGAATTAATTCAGCATGCAAAGAGTTGATATTTGGGCTCTGTCTACAGAGCCCAAGATATCACAGGGCTTGGGGGGGGGGGGAATCGTAAAATCTTGGGGGAGGGGGTGATAGGAACCTGCTTCATGGCAAAACCATGGCCAAACTACAACGAGGCAAAATTTTCAAGTGAAGGGATTCCAACAAC
>JZLH01S0127437.1:0-17202 GCA_001188425.1 Eucidaris tribuloides
ACTGGCTGAATTTCGTTTTGCACTTTTGCGTAGCCTTTGGTTGATTGACTTACACCTACCCATGCGTCATCACAGTACGAATATAAGGTACATCAATTTCATTTTATCCGTATTGTTTGACATAGATTTCCCCCAAATTTGTTAATCGGTGCTCGGATAAGACAAGTAAAATTGTGATAAGATTGTGATAATTAGACAATTTGCAGCTTTTTTTACGATACGTGCACATCAATTAGTCATGAAAGTATCCACTAGAATGTAACTCTTAACCGTATTTGTGCACGTTTGTTTTTATACAACTTTTTGAAACAAAAAAAGCTATGCCTTTCAATAGACTCTTTGATGGTTTTCATTCTGCCAATTATTTTACATGTTCTGAGTACTCTATATTTGTATACACGCAGTATGGCAGGTAATTTCGTTTCGTAATACAATTTATCATTCGCGGAATTATTGTCACATCACTTCTAACTTTCTATTCCCTTTACCCCAGAGGTTGTTTCGTTTACGTTTTTGTCTATTCATTGTAAGTTGAATATAAAATATACAAAATAGCAGATGAACACACACGTGCATACACACATATATTTACATACATATATACATAGACATACATATACATACATACATATATACATACATACATACATACAAACATACATAAAACACAAATGTACATACATTCATACGTATTCGTGCTACATCAAAACATGTACAGAATTGTACCTGCTTTCTTGTGTTCTATTTATTTCCAAATGAAGGGAACTTCACCTTCATATTCAATTTAGAGAGAACTTTCTTCCTCACTTTTACAGGTTTTGTAACGAAAATATGTCGCCAGAATTCGTTGTACCAATTACTATGTGCACCATTGCCGACGGAACAAGAAGATGTATTTTTGACTATCGGTAGATTAGGTCGTGGCTGTATTTTTGTTTTAATATTTCATAAAATCTTATTTCCATTATATTCAACGTTTATCTTTACATTATCTTTTTCTTTCTCGAAAAGAGAATCACTTTAAATAGAACTTTCTAGGTGTTAACACCAAACACTAGAAATGGCTATACATTTAGACATACTTTTGTTTTGTGACATACGCCTAATTCGTCATTATGAATGTTTGACTTAATTCTGAATACACTTTCAGGCTTTATGGCAGCAGTATATATTTACAAGAGAATCACTTTAAATAGAACTTTCTAGGTGTTAACACCAAACACTAGAAATGGCTATACATTTAGACATACTTTTGTTTTGCGACATACGCTTAATTCGTCATTATGAATGTTTGACTTAATTCTGAATACACTTTCAGGCTTTATGGCAGCAGTATATATTTACAATATGCGACTATCATTATGCAGAATTAAGTTACAATAAATTCAACAAATATAAATTTAGATGTACATGTAGATATATTTGTAATCAGAAGAAAAATACAGTGTGATACTAAAACAAAACACAGAGGTAATCCTACAGGTTCCAACATAAAAAACATAAAAACAAGGAAAGAAACAAGGTACGATGGGACATAAAAATACAGAAGAAACGACATTTACTCAATATTAACGATGTCAATTGTGGACTATTGATCATTTCAAGTGTGGTAAAGTTTCTATTCTATTTTATAAAACTGAAAGTCAATGAAAGAGTAAATAAAATAAATTTGAAGAGGTTCCTATCTCTGATGTTGATACTAAAATGTAGCTTTTTTATACGATAAACTTTGGTTTCTCATGAATTAAAAGAAATACTACATATCGCCGGTTAAATGAATTTTGCTTAAACTGATAGGCTAACACTGTAGAGCTTCAATTTAAAAAAAAATGTCAAACTTTGATATCTGAGCTACAAAGTAGTGTTCAAATGGAAAAATAAACACCCTAGAATACAAAAGTTTGGAAAGTTATGCAGTCAATGGCAAGGTATGCATGAATAAACAATTTCTACTCCGGTGGATGATAAAATAGCGTAAATCTGCACACGGTAAGTCTATGGGCGGAAATGGGCAGGTGAATCTGGTCAATTTGAATGCTTGTAAATTTTCACTTTTTTAAAGCACTAAATCATCATTTTGAAATACAATTATTTCAGGGCTTCTTTTTAGACCCTATCAAAGACACTTTGAGCGTGGAGGATTATGAAGCTCACATTTTCTTAACTGTGGTAAATGTTGCCAGTGGCTTTAAACTTTATAGTCTATAATGCTGTAACTAAAAATACAGGTCTTGTGTAGTTATGTACAATCTTTCGACTTTTATTTCGTTACTAGTTTAATTGCTTTTCGCAAAGTAACCGAATCCGTTCTTTCTTTCGCAGCAGCTTCGGAACTTTTATTTGAAGCGCCGATGCCTTGGAGTTACTCAGCACGTAGTCTCTCAGAACTGAGAATGACCGTGGCTGTACGAGAATCAACTGTGGTGGCGCTATACTATCAAGTTCACGGTGATGATTGTACCGGTCGGCGTGACGGCGAAGATTCGAGTCGAGTTCCGATACGAACTGTAATTTTGAAACAAAATGAATGAAAAAAATAAAATTGGGTTCGTTTGATTTGTTATTTATGTTCTTGCTTATACGTTTTGATTCAGGCGAGACTCCAAACAGAAACACCACCAACCACCAACTCAATAAGAAGATAAAAAAAAAAATGAAAATATAAAACTGAGTATCACAAAATGTATCGGATCTACATTCTGTCAACGACATTGCATATTATATTGTACTGTGCATTGCTTCAGTGACCTTTATGATGTAACCCCTGCCAGTAAACATGATGTAAGTTACATAATGTATAGTGGCGCGAGAGTGTACTAGTTCTTTCATTTTTATTTACACAATCACCTTATTGCCTACACCGCAACCATCATTTCTTTACAGATGATTTGACCACAATTGATTTGGAACTTAGAATGAAGTATTGATTGCGAAGTCCCCTTAGAATGGATTTGTGTGTGCCGATGGTACAAGGCCACAATTTGAACACGATTGTTCAAATTTCGAGAAGTGGCATAGCGTAATGTTTACTCCAACAATTGGAGCTCGGTCAAACAACGTATTGGTTAAATTTTTATCCCTTAAAAATCAGTTACTGCACATTTGACTCGAAGGTATCATACACGGTATAATTATGGTATATCATTGATTCAGGGCCAATTTAAGGTTAGTTGCAATTAGTTGCAATTAGGAGATCCCAGATGTAATTTACAAACGCAAATTTGTCAAACCTTGTTTTTGTCCCATTTCCCATCTCGTTTCAGTTCTTCTATCCCATCAAGTTCAAGGACGATTACGTAGAAGGCAGCAAGATTCGAGTCCTTCACTCCTGTAAATTTGTTAATAATCGAAAGAGAATAACAGTACATGTAATTTATAATCTCATTCTGAGGTTATAAAGCTTTTCAAGATTTCACACATATAGACTCACACACACACACACACACACACACACACACACACACACACACACACACACACACACACACACACACACACACACACACACACACACACACACACACACACACACACACACACACACACACACACACAACGACAACATCGTGCAATGTCATATAACAACAAACCATAGTCAGATAGTGCAAGAAAGTAATGACACAATTAAAGGTATTGGCTAACATTTAACACAGTTAAAAAAATCTGAGCCGCATGATTCCCCATGCTACCAGTGTCTTTTATGAGGTCTAAAAATGAAGCCCTGAAAATATTGTATTTGAAAATGATTATTTAGTGCTTTAAAAAAATGAAAATCATAAGTTGACCAGATTCACTTGCCCATTTCCTCCCATAGACTTACTGTGTGTACACGTAGGTTCATAAAACTCGCCCCGAGTTTTATTGTTTATTCATGTATAACTTGCCATTGGCAGTGTAACTTTCCAAACTTTTGTATTCTAGGGTGTTTATTTGTCCATTTGAACACTACTATGTAGCTCAGATATCAAAGTTTGACAATTTTTTAAATTGAAGCTCCACAATGTTAGCCTATCACTTTAATATGTTAACACATGAATTCACAGATTACTGTTTATACGACTGACCAAAGTGTTAAACAATATCACCAAAAGGTAAATTACATGATCGGGGTAGTCCTCAACTTGGGGTAAAACTATACAAGAGTCAAGCAAACCTTGTAAGGATTCTACTGGAAAATTTTGTAGTCAAAAGTTGACCCATTTTAAAAGAACAACCATCATTATATCGTGTGTGACAGACAAATGTATTGTGTAGCTTTCTATAGGATTGATTTTGCTTGGGGCACTAGAGAAATACAGTAATAATGTGTTCATGATTGATACTCCATATGTAAACAAACTCAAGACAAATCCTTCCTGCCAGGAAATAGACTCCAGCTGGTGTATTGACTAGTATATTTTTCAGTCAGTTTGGTTGTAGAGGCATCTTTTATTTCCCCCAATCATGTCACTGCCCTTCAATATTTTCAGACAGGTACACCCAATTTTGTATATGTATAACGCCACCAAACAAATACTCCTGTGTTGGACCTCTCATAACACTCATGGGTGTTTTTGTTAACACCACCTCTTGCGGTGTCGCGATACTTGGTGAAAGCGTCAGACCTACCCATTGCTTCTTCGAATAGTGTACTCTCAATGCAGGCGTAATCAGTCAAACGCAAGCCCTTGTGTTGATCTAATGTGTCAGTGATCGCCCCTCGAATAGAGATTTCGGGTGTCTTTTCACCGTTCAGGTTCAACAGGTCTCCAGCTCTAAATAGATAACAGAGAAAACAAACATGTAATTATTCCATCTCCACTGACCAGTATCATGTTGGATGTGCTGCTCGATTCTTTCAATCATAACTGCACAGTAACTTTGTTAGAAATAGTAAGTAGTGATTAAAATCATTTTTTTCCTGAATTCTTCGAGAATGTGTATGCAGTATTTTGTTTGTCTGTTATGTCGAATACCCTCTTTTCACTTGACTGCATCAGACCTGCATTGTGACTTCATTCGAAATAGTAAGTACATACTAAAATTGTTTTATTCTGAATTCTTCTAGAATGTGTAAATTTGTGTGTTACGTCTAATGTGACCTTTTCACTTAACTGCATCACACTACGTATAAAAAATGGGTTATCTTTGACTCAACACCAATTAGTGACATCTAGAAATCAAACTGTTCATTTGCTTTTATATATACACGAGGTTCCCTAGTCATAAGGTGTTGTAAGTATTGTGAAAAAACGGACCTTTTTATATCAATCATTTGTAGTATACGGAAAGAGACTGTATGGCTTTTAAACCTTGCAAGTAGTATGGATGTTCTTTTATACAAATGGTTGCTTAGTCAACAACAATTCACAAGAGCATGGACGGAACCATTTAAAAAACAAACAAACAAACAAATACAATTCTTTAAGTTTTCGATAAGCCTATGAATAAGGAGTACTATTAAATCAAAGAAATGATCTCAAGTCTTATCCTCAAAATGAGTGATTATTGTTTGAGTTTTAGAATGCTTTCTCAATATATTTATATCTCTGTACAAACAAATACCTAAAACATAAACTCCAGCACAGTTCCGTCATTGATTTTGCACTGACTTTAATACCAAGGAACTAATCTCAGTACCTTGTACTGGAAATCCAGAACCGGTGCCTTGTTGTGGAATCCAGCGATTTTGACGACATCCCCCACCCGGTACCGATAGAGGGAGTCCATGTTGGTAAAAACTAGCTCGTATATTTCTCCGACCTTCACTTCCTCTGCAAGAAGGGTATCTGGTTGCTCTTCTTGACTGAAACGGACAAGAGATAAGTGAGGTAAGTGGAAATTTTTGTGTACTCAAGCTGTATATGAAGAGTTTATTTCCAAAAGGGGGTAGATCCACTTTTTACCATTCTGAGAAAAATGAGCTTTTCAATTTTACCTATATTGCAAAAGTACAAAAGTACAAAACTTAACAAAGTACCCCACAATCAAATATAAACTGCCTTAGAAAAACGTGCGAGTTCTTATTTTTTGTTAAAATTTTCTTTTATTTTCATGTTTTGGATGTACCCCTCTTCGGAAGTAAACTAATGGATGAAATCCCTTTTGGAAATAAAGTTATTTTTCTTGCCCATTTTCCCCCACGTTTTGGTGAGAATTTTTACTTCTCATTCGTGTCATCTCATGGAGCTACTGAAGATGTATAGATTTCAGTAGAAAAGTCACATAAGATAAAACATGGATTACCCCTTTTTGGAAACAGGCTCTTTGTTTACGCGTGCAAAAATTATATGAGAAGAACTGTAATAATGCAATTTACGATGTTCACTGTGTCGTCTATCTTTAGAGATTAGTTGTAGCAACAGTAATTTAAATGTTTTGTAGAAATTACTGACAAAATAATCACATGGACACAAACACATAAAGAGAAAAAAAACAATCTACATGTAGGGAAAACAGACCATTATTGGTTGCATTAACTGCGTCAACATAAAATCCATAGTGCATATAAAATAGATTGCTCAAAAAGCTACAACATTCACCCTAGCACTATCTTGGTGTACAACTTCTATCACTACTGCTTCTATTACTTTGAAGATAATTGCTGCCGTTGCTACCAAAATAGCAATACCAATAATTTACCCCCTACCTTGTTACATGCTACTTCAATTTATTGTACTACTTCTGCTGCATTTCTATTACAAATTAAAAAAAAAACAAATAGAAACATATTGCCCACCTGTGTTCAAGTGGGATGAATTCATAGAAGACATCATCTGGAATAATCAAATAATGACCGGAGCTACGATATATTATTGCCAGGGCGGCCTCCGTTGAATTGTATACTGGAGACATGATCGGAATACCTGTGTATCAAAACAAAATGCTGTTTTACTGTTTGACTGTTGACAATTTAGGCCATTTTGGTGATCTCCTGTGTAAAAGTGGAAGGTCAAATCTGCCAAAAATGCATTTTTCTTAAAGACAATATGATGTTCTTTTAATTTCAAGACTATGGCAGGTTTTACTTAAATACACCGGCGATGTTATTTAGAGCATATTACAATGATAAATTGTCATTTGGTCCACAAACATTTGGTTGATTTTCCACTGGGTCATATTTTACTAAACAGGATATAGAGGTTTAATTTAGGACTGAGGTTTAAAATTAGGATTAGATTTGGGATTAGGGGTATTATTTTTCACTGGGTCAAATTTAAGTTACGGAAAATTGGTGTTTTTGAAGTGTTGTTTTAGACAAAATGGGGAGTACACCAAATGGCAATATGTCAATGTAAATTAAGCATTGGAACTTTAAAACTTGCATTTAGGCTATGTGCGGATGCTAAAAGTTTAAGATAGAATAAATATCTGAAAGGCAATCGCATCATTTCCCGCTTTTGACAGATCTGTTATGCAGGTATGGTAACATTTGCTAGTATTGGAACTGCTATCATAATGTGGCTGGCGTAATGGTGAAATATCTTTTTTTCGTATTTACTGAGTCAATCGAATCTTAAGCCCACTATTTGGTTTGCTAAATAATATTCTGGAAAGTTTTGAGAACCTCACGCAGTACTATTCATGATGCTCATCTCGAGTAATTATGGAATGCTCCTTAAACCATTAATGCTCCATGTATACTGGAACTTCATGAACTCTTTATTACTTTAAGAAAATCGATTATACGGCTGACATGGTAGTAAAAGCGCTGGTAAAATAGTATATATACCTTAGATTAACACATTCAGTTTAAACGCATAAACGATTCGACGAAACCGTATAAAATATCACGTGTTTTCATGTTTTCAACAAAAACAAAATTCTTGAAGAATCACTCATCTAGCTTGTTCAGCCTCATGGGCCTTTTCAGAGTCTGTTCAACCTGTCAAATACCCGTATAATTCCTTCTCTCGTTAATACCAATGCTCAGAAGTATATCTAACCTTTCGTGTATTTATCCTGAAGTCTTTTGGTGTAAACAGCCATTGCCCCCGATGATATCGCCATGATAACATTCATCTGAGGCCAGATACGCTTCGCAATGCCATCAAATCCTTTACGAAATTCGCGTTCGAGTTCATCAGCTCGCTCTGGCTCGGGAGAGAGCTCCGACTCCAAGGCGGCTTTGACGTCGCGATCCAATCCAGCGTGATCCCCGATACGACCTCGTCGTAGGTCATCGACGAACTTGGGCCATTCATCTTCCATCTGCAGGAAGCAGCTGTAGAGGTTCGTTGAGAAGATAACGCTCATAATTTGAAGAGTCCGGTCTCTCAGTGCGAATAAAATGTGGACGTACATCGCTTGACTCTCGTTGGTTAAACGCATCCCGGCCGGAGGTGTGCTAAATTGGACGCGAAAAAGGATATCGGGCAAGAGAAGCATTGTGGTAGGCCCCATTACGGCTCCTCCTTCGGAGTAAAGAGGTTTATTGTGGGTGTACAGGTAACACACCTTCTGCAAAGGCGAAGCCCAGGGGGAAACTTCCATCTTAATGGTGCGAACCACTATCATCATGTACTTGAAAATGAAGAGTAGATTTCGTTTGAGGGACGTAGGGATCAGCTTCTGTTTTCCGGTTGTTCCCGATGTTAGTCCAAGTCTAGATGGCGATCCAGGCATGACTACATTGGGTTCTCCACGAGCTACACGATCCATATATGACGCGTAATGTACGTATGTGGTCAGTGGATGGCGCTGTCGAAATTCCGCCACGGAGGTCATCGCAGCCAAGTTATGGTCCCTTCCGTAATCCGTATTTACGCGACTTCTGATAAGAGTCAAAAGGAACTTCTCTTGCACCGCTTGACAGTTCCTTGTTTGTTGCTCCAACCGATTTGCGAAGTAGTACCCCATAATATCCACAACCTGTTGGAAAAAGTATTGTACGATCAAGACTCGGACTGTTGTATATGGAGAAGCTGTGACCACGGACATGTGAAGGAATGCCATCGTCCAGAAAGCGATCGTAATAAGAAGTAGACCTGTAGATACAAATAAATTCGCTATTATTCATTATTATACTGAAAAGCATATGACGGTAAAAAATACATATTATGCCACCTTACACTTATGTATTGCCCTACAAGCACCACGCACGGTAAAACAACATCTTCAGTTGCAATTTCACCGTAAGTCAAAAATAAAATTGCGAAGCTTCAAGCTCTTAGGACACAGAATACCTTTTGGGGGAATAAAATGGAAAAAATACCAGTTCTTTCCCGGGTTCTTTCAGTTTGGTAACTGCTTCCATTACACTCACATATACGTATGTAAGTGACGGGGTAACCATTTCATTTTCATTTCATTTTATTTATTTCATTTCCAACAAAATATAACAAAGTATAATGTATGTACATGTGTATATTGACAGAGTGAAGAACATAAACACGAAGAAGTAATTAAATAATTATGTACAATGACATTAACAATAGTATGATCTGCATAATTCATACCATACACAGAATTATATGCAGCGAAAATAGATATACTGCACCGGTCATATTAAGCATAAGAATTTGCCAATGCTTGTGTAAATGCACAGTATTTTGCAGTTATGATTTGAAAAAAGAAAAGAAAAATAAACGAAAACAAAAGTAAGAAGCAAACAAAACAACATGTATAGTGGAAAGAAGGGTGGAAATGGGGAACCTACTGAAGCCAGGCTTGTAGTCTGTAGGCCCCGTTTGGTGGTTAGACTGCTATTCGTTCGAGATCAATAGAAACAGTTAATAGTTGGACGATACCGGTACAATGACAATACTATAATGGAATAAAACAGGACAAGAACAAACAATACAGACAGGAGAGAAGAAAAAAGGAAAAACAGGCGAGAAAATATGAGAAAGGGCAGGAGAAACAACGAATTCAAAACTATAAATGCCAGTTTTCCAAGTTTGATGAAATAATAGAAGCACCGGTCAAAAATGTAGGGCGACGGTAAATGAAAGATGACGAGAACTGATTGGGATATAAATGAATTTGAGATGTATCTGACTGTCAGGGAGGATGCAGTCCACTAACATAATACTATATTATTTAGAGCATTGTTTACAACTAATTTTTATAGGCATTGATTAAGAGATTTCTTTAAATTTCTTTTGAAAGTGTATACAGTATTAGGGCTTCGCGTATTTCTGTGTGATAAGGAGTTCCAAAATTTAGGTCCCTGTGGGGTAACTTTGGTAAAAAAGGGTCGTGTTGTTTGAGACAGCATATTGTAGAATACCTTGGGAGCTCCTTTCTATTCCAGACTGAAACATGAAAGACTGCCAAGATTCAGACTGGGTAGACATCATTGACTTTAAGAATACGGTTACTTTTAAAAAGGGAGTCTGTATGCGCTCTATAGTTGGAGTGACAAATTATCCGCATTGCTTTCTTTTGTAGTAATAAAATATACCATAAGTATACTCTCTTTGATTTGTATATGTTTTACGGTGTGATTTATTTAATAAATAAAGATTGATAAAAAAAAACGATTGAAAGCAGTGAGATTCAATTTTCTTTATGAAAAGAAAAGCGCATATGCTGTTGCTGCCGGTAAAACATACACGCACGGCCTTAATGCTTGGTCCCCACAAACGACTGTGTGTCCATTCCTACTAGGCACTCGGTTTATGAGGTTAATATGCGAGATGATCAACCATCTCCTTGAAGGTGTTGCCGTATATGGAAGGTCAGTGTCGTCATGACGTAGGCTGGGTGCCCCCCTGGCTGAGGTAGAGGAGCTTCGCCCATGGCCAGAAAACGGACATGCACCCCTTTTCTGATTTTCTAAGCTTTAGTTCCTCCTCCCCAAGGTGCGCACCTCCCCATGCTGCTTTAGTTTCACCTCCACAAGATATGCACCTCCCCATACCCAAACCACCCTACGCCCGTGGGAATAATAAACCTTTGGATTAACAAATTAAACTTTTTGATTATACGGAACCTTGTTTCAGATGACTGAATCTCCGGTGTAGGTCTTTCACTTAGTCTGTTCTGATTCACGACCCTTAAGAACAATTTACTCTCTAAAAATATCCTTCTGACATATTGACTTTACATAAATTCTACCAACAATCGACAATCAGAAGACTGCATTTATCATATTTCATACCCCTCCCTTCCAAATCGATCACATCCAACGTTATCACTAGCATGTGGATACAACGGGTAATTTAAGAAGGGCGAGTACCCTACATGGCCATAAATCTGAACAAAAGAACAAGAGTGTTCTTGAGTCCTATCCAGGCTATCCTTGCCTATGTACTACATAGGCAAGGATAGCTATGACTTTTGGGCAGGGGCGGCGGAACGTTTGGAATATACAGTAGGTTGGGAGGGCACGGCATTGTTCCCAAACAATGGTTGCCCCTCCAAGTCTATTGTCAATCTGAACGTTCCGCCGCGCCTGATTTTGGGATTACCTCGTAGTAAAAGTGGAAGCCATGACAACGATCCATGCCATTCCTCCCGAAGAAGAAACAGAAGCGTCACCAGAGAGATAACTGCGAACAGTCGGATGGTTCTTTGACCTTCCATGATCTCCTTGAATTTCGACCTGTTTCAATGGTAGAAAATTCGTTAAAGCATAATCTTAAACTTGCTAATTAGTCACTATGCCCTGCACAATGTAATGTGTCTATTTCACCAACATAAGGTAAAGTGCAGATTACTTGGTGGCAGTGGACTTGCTAAGTATGTTAACTTGCACGTATCGTGCAGTTCTTTTTGCAGTTGTTCTTATTTATGAAAGCAGAATTGAAACTATACTCAAATCTCAGTTCTATGGCTGAGCACCTGCATAATTTACAGGACTGAATCATGCACACGTCATATACCCGTGTTACTTTGAATGCATTATTCATTTGATCAACACCCACACGAATGAAGCTAAGTACTCTTGTCACTGGAAGCATGGAATACATGAAATAAGAATTCATTTGAAATGGAGTTACCACATTGTACTTTGGACCTTGTACATTAAAACTCATACAATATACATATTACATATTACATTCTGCACATTCATAGGACAACCCTCGTATGTGCTCAACCAATTCGCAAGCTACATTGGAATACAACAAATACAAATCCACCCAGCTGCGAACCATATAAAGATAATAACGTTTATCATTTGAAATTCGAAGACAATATGCTCGTGTTAATAGCAAACCTGAGTATTTCCCATTGCCCACCAGCTACCCCAAGTCTTAGAAATAGTAATATTCGCTCAACATGACTAAATTGTTAAAAACATGCCAAGTTACTTACAGTAATTAAGCAAGGAATTAAACACACACACACAGGAATGCTGCGATTTATCTTGTGAAACAACGCGGTGCCAATTAAACCGAACAGCTATTGGTTGACATGGCTTTCCTGCTCCATGCAATTCCGCTGAGATCCTTGAAAAAATGGATATTGAGCTCTTAATTCAACGAGTTGTACCAGATAATCTCGTCACCGTTGCCACTGGACGTGCTTTGATATGAAAACGGGAAAAGATGCAAGAACAGCATGCTATGCACGAGGAAACTCTTCAACGTTTGATAACACGAGGATTTGCGATTCCTTTATAATAATGCCGACGCAAGATATTAAATAACAACCTTTGTCCCATAGACACGTTTTTGACATATGCGTATCAGGCGATATTCTACAATTAACTCAGTCAGACAGTCACGTTTTGGTCGCTTTGATAGGAATTATATTTATTTATGAAGATCATATTTTGAGTAGGTCGACTCTCCAAAAAAAAGAAGACAAGAATGAACCCACTGACAATACATTTGGACGTACGCCATTCTAATTCTTTAAATAGTGTTGTAATTTGAATTAAAGCAAAAGTTAATCAAACATATTAATAACGGCTGAACATAAAGATAAATCAATAAAATCGTCAAAGTGACCTAAGGAATTACTATTGACGCATCAAATATTCCCTTATAAAACTGAAAATATGTTATTTGGGACAAGTTCAACAATTATTCACAAGGTCATTTCACGATCGAAATCGTTTGATTAATTAAATATAACATCAGTAAGCAGCGAAATGAAAATAAATCTCTGATAACTTGTTATGCTTGGTGTACTGTAACATTGGCTGAAACAGCAGGAGGGGGCAATTGGTTGTTAACAACATGATTGGAGTGAAAGTTTACGTATATTTCACTATACGGAAACAGAAATGAAATTTCCGCTTTTGTGGATAAAATTAGATACTTGCCCTTAGCCAGCTAACAAATATAAAATGAATCAGTTTAATTTTATTATAAATAAACATATATTGTCAATTTTACCAACATGGAACTCTTCCCCGTCATGCCACATATAATACCGGCAAAGAAAAGCAATCCTAACTTCGCGTTGAGTGAAAGAAATGTTTTGTTATGTTTTCTTTTGCTAAAATTTAAATCAAGCACAATAATCACATTTTTGATCTATGTACCGACGCCAAGGGTATAGTCAATGAAACATGTCTAACCTACACGGGTTTTTCATGGGGAAGGTACACAAGATTGATATATGGGGCAAGTTCGCATTCTAATGGAAGGTGAACTTCTTGCCATACTGCCAGTTCATTTGTTTGCGGACGAAACTCTTGCGCTTGAACTTTAGACTTCGCTGTTGTAGTCCTACAAGTCTATCCAACGAAATGAAGGTAACCTTCATAGGTGCAAACAACCATGGTTACCTTAATTTGACTTTCGTCGTACTAAAAGCGTAATCTCGAAATTTAATAATCGAAAATGCAAAATCAGCATATTTTCGGTGCTAATTGTTTACGCTTGTTATATCTAAAACTCATACTGCCGTGTAAGGGAAGTAAGACTCGGACGCCAGCCTCTTAGCAATATCTTCACCAAACACAGACACACAGACACACACACAGACACAGACACACACACACACACACACACACACACACACACACACACACAGACAGACAGACAGACACACAGACACAGACACAGACACACACACACACACACACACACACACACACACACACACACACACACACACACACAAGAAATCATTTGTTTTTGTATTTAAAGTAATGAGATGTTGGATGAAATTTTAACATGAGGGATGATATTTCCTAGCCCACTAAATCCATTAAAATATAAGATCCTCGCTACTCTTCTAAGAAAATATCTTTACCAATCTAAGTATATATTGCATACTTAAAATTGTTTGATGTACATCTTGTTTTACCGTGACCGAATGTTGAAAATAGACTTGGGTCGAGACCGCAAGATTTCATAAAATCTGGTGAATTCAAGAGTAACCCCATCTTATTTGTTGGGACATGCATTTCGATGTATTTTCCACTAATATTCCATAAAGAATTGTGGAAATTCAATATAACATGAAGCTATAAATGTACCTCTGAAATAAGCCAGGTCCGTGACTTTCACGCAAGTATATGCATGTGGGTTGATGTTTCTCTATGCCGCTGCTCTATTACTTCAACAAGATAGGCACTGTTAAAGTCAACGACATTCACATGAAATATATATTTATTTTGTACTTCAAAAGTCAGCACTTTTTGCTTTAGTTTGTTTGAATTTTTCTCGAATTGATAAATCTGAGTAACTGGTTGATTTTAATGAATGGTTGACTGGTTGAAAGATTTTATTCAATTAATTGTAAGATTTCAAAGTGATTTTGAACGGTTAAAACTATTTCCTAGAATGTTACATTATTTTGTGAGTTGGTGACTCGGACTGGGACCCGGCCTCGGAGAGTGGTGACTCGGACTCGGACAATGGTGACTCGGACTCGGATTCGGACTGGGGAGGTGGTGACTCGGACTCGATCTTGGCCTTGGAAGGTTGTGATTCGACTACAACACTGTCTATACTTAAAATTTGACTTTCGCGCACACAGAAAACTATCGTCGACACACACACACACACACACACAGACACACACGAGCGCGCTTACATAACACACACACCTACACACACACACACACACACACACACACACACACACACACACACACACACACACACACACACACACACACACACACACACACCCGAAAACAGCAGTATACTAGTTACACACTTACGCATTAAACCCACTTGGACCAAAAGAGCCACTGACATAAACTAGTATTGACTTTCAATGGCTGTTGTTTAATGTAAGTATATCAAGTTTAAATCATTTTGTGAATTCGCTTTATATATTTTGATATTTTTAATACTTCAAAGCAACAACTTTTCAGCAACTACCATAATTCACTTCAACCCTCCTTTTAAAACAATCAACGAAAATGTACACACTTTAAGGAGTAAATCAAGAAAGGTGTGATGTTACAGTGTATTAAGAATGCGTGAACATGTGTGTTTTCACTAATTTTGGAATGTACCTTAGTATTACCCAAGTTTCCTCTACATTCACATTTTCTCAATTCCACTTCTTAAAGGCGTGATTTGTTCTGCTACGCAACTATTTGATTAAACATTATCGTCGGCTGAGAGCCAGAAGGACGCTATTGCTGTACAAAGGACTTAGTAATAGTGCCCTTCTGGTTCTTCCCCATTTTTCTAAATGTGTAACGTTTTAAAGGCCCATTGTCCAGGGGCAATCCAACCATCTAGAGGATATATATGTGTACAGATCGCCAGTTTGAAAGGCATACTGTGTTTTACCACACAAACCAAGCAAGATGCTTTGTTATTACACTCCTGACGCTGTACAAATGCACTTGTGACAATTTTTGACTTTGTTGCTGGGTTTAATAGAGCAATGGAATACTTCCATAATAGGTTTGTATCAACATACAGAAATCATTAAGATCATTCATTTACAATTCTCATACTGTATCACTGCTTCTTTCATTAGCACAACAGACATGATAAAATCAGTTACACATATCACATAACGTACCACTGCCTCAGCATTCCTCTCAGAAGGACCCGGATTTCACCGAAAATTCTGATATCTTAAGTTTCTTAATTTGGTTTAGGCATGGGCACTACATCCATGCCAAATGGCACAAGCATCCGCACCAGTCAAGCATGGGAACCTCCATCCATGCAAGCATGGAAACCTCCATACATGCAAACGGCATGCTCTCCCGCATAGAGGGCCTCTACGTTCGAGCACCCTTCCCCTTCCTTGCGTGGCAGAAAACATTCGAACTCACTGCGTACAGACAGCCAAGTTCTCCTGCCCTCTGTCTTATAATCGGCCGGAATACAAATTTAGTCATCCCCTGCGTCCACTTCAGGCAGGAAGCGAGGCCCCAATCGCATACAAATAATACATACACTGACATGGTGCATCACGATGCGACAGCCAACACAACATTGTCCATCAAATTCCAACTACCTTCTCGAGTTATGCTGCAGCAGTTTTCATTGTTGTTATCAAATACATAAGACAAGGTTCAAGATTCTACCACCATTTGACTGCCAAATACCAAAAATATGAACTATATGTTTTTCTTGTTTGGGTATGTTGCAGTGAAGCTACTGGGCATATGTAGTGTCCGTTCTTGACCATTCATCTTTTTTGACTTCCATAGTACACTCACTCTAAGACTGTTTTACCTCCAGACATACTTACTGTGCCTTAAATCAAAACTCTTGTATTATTCAAAGCAGTTGACTGAAGATAGTAGTTTCTTTATCAATATAAAGATGGGTTAATGTACACGTAAATGTCTGGAAGCCAGACTAAGGCACATGTTGCCTTTAGACTAGTTTCATAGTAAATGAATACTTTATGCATACCATTCTGTTTGACAAAGGTTGCTCTTATAGCAACCTGACAGCTGGCTGGAGGCTAGCCAGACATAGCAACAACTAATGTAGGTATATTGCATTTTTTGGCATTGCAAATGTATTCATAAGAACAGGTGGGTAGTTTAAGAAGAGTAAATATCTAAATTGTACAGGGTGTGTTTTTATATTTGGGTCCAAAATCAGTAAATTTAAATTGTTAAAAACAATATTTTGAAAAAAGTATGAGGGCTACTGTATCAGAAATCTAATCACTTATGTGGAAGTACATTGAGCATAATTGATTAAATTTTCAGGCCTGTGGCGTGATTAGTTTTCCTAAAATAATTTTTTAAACAAATGTCCTGATTTTTTTCATTTTTGCCCTTTTCTCCAGTTTTTGAATTCATAAGTAAAATCAAATCCTAATAAGCTCGTAGCTAATTAAATTCTGCATAAATCGAGGGGAAATTCAACCTTCTAGCCCCTTCCTATC
>JZLH01S0127455.1:2302-18610 GCA_001188425.1 Eucidaris tribuloides
ATACAATGGATGCACTGGTTGCGAGTGTGCTAGGGCAGAGACAGTGCACGAAGTTTATTCAGTGCAAGTTATCGATCGCACTGAATAAACCGAGTGCACTGGAACTGCCCTTACACACGAACAAAACAGTGCATCAATATTGTTTTATAAGACGGATCGGCAATACAGCCTGAAAATATGCAACAAAAATTAGACTCTAGGCCTAACTTTAGATCTAGACCTAGGTCTATATTGGGTGGTAGACCTATAGTCCTAGACTAGGACTAAGTTACTACGTAAAAAGTCAACGTTAGCGTTACGACACGTTAAGATAAAAAAAAATCAAAGGCGAACCGTATTTTTACTCACCATTTCCATGCTTTTGCTGACATCACTTAGGGAATCCCTTTTAACTACATTAATTCCTAGACGTCTTACTAGATGCCTTACTGAACACTTAAATCGAGTAGAGGCGAGCACTCGGTCGTAAGCTGGACCAAGTTCTATTCTACGAATACGTACATACAGCTCGCTGCTGATATATCGGCGCGGCGAATATCGTCAGGTATCGATCATGTGTTGTCAATTGGGCATGCACGTTAGGAGAATTAAATGTACGCCCCACACCTGTCAATTGACCAATCAAATTGTGCCATTATAGAACGCGTCTTATAATATCAATTGCTGTGAACTGGAAAAGTGTATGTTTTTTTTTTTAAGTATGTAGCAACAGATTTCATAGCAGTGAATAAAATGGTCTAAACTCCAAAAATGGAGATGCAAAGAAAAAAAAAATGGCGATTCATTGTTTGTGCTTTACGGCCCCACCCACTTTTATCTTCAATCTGTTAAAACAGGGTGGATGAGCATTCTCCAATTTCTTTGTACAGGAACGATGGAATTTCGTGAGTAATGAAATCAATTAGTTAAACCCAGTTACCGATAAATTACAGACAACGAAATCCTTATGAGGAAGAAAGTAAACTGTTGGAGTTGTTTCTAATTTTATAAGCATGTTATCAATATTTTATCATGTTTTTTTTTCAGTATTTCGATAAAGAATTTGTGAAGATGATATCGTCATCACCCAATTATCTTAAAGGCATCGTTAAATAATATTTTCAGGTAAAAAAAAAAAATCTGAGATACATAATCTTGCTATCTGTCAAAGCAGAAACCGTAAAAATAAAATCATACTAAAAACGATTATTTACTACATTTAGTCTTTAAAAAGTGTAAGAATTCATAAATTATCATGTTTGCCTTACCTATTTCCACTATGAACTTTTGTGTAACACTGATAAAAAAAAATCATCGCATAGTTTAGTCATTGTTTTTCATAATATAATATTCCACTGGTCAGCATGACTTTCGTCGAAAGTTTTGTATTGTAAGGTGTTTATTTGTCCATTCAACTATTATCATACAGCTGAGACATCAACGTTTGACCCTTTTTTCAAATTCATTTCCCACATGAAATGAAGTACGTTTGGTGGAATTTTTTTTTTTATCAGAGTCCCTATTTCATTGGTTTCCAGGTGAAAGCGCATTACATTTGCATAGACCCGTACACACTAGAGTTTATCTTCGTTCGACGAAGATTAGTTAATCTTTATTAGTTAATTAAGCATTTCGCTTAGCGAATATCGAATGAAGATAGGTTCCGTCCACATCAGAATATTTTGAACGAAGCAGCTGATGCAGTTGACCCGTTAAATGTTTCAACGGTTGCTTGGTGATATGACGTACTTCAACCGGAAATTGGGCCGAGCGGGTCACTCAATACGGATTACTTCGCTTAATTGAACGGAGCGTGCGTACACATTATGAAGTTGCTTTATCGAATTAAGCAATCGCTTAATCGAAAGAACCTCTTTAGCTTCGTTGAGTTAAGCAATTTAAATTTTCGTCGAACGAAGCGCCGCGCGTCCACATCTGATAAATTTCATTTCTAATCTTCGTTCGATCTTATTCGGACGAAGCGATTTCTCTAATGTGAACAGTTCCCTTCAAATGGAATACAAAGTTGTAGTATTGGCAGTTCCGTCGTTTCCCCTAGCCTTCACAGCTTACATTGACCCAGGCAATAGATTTCAGTGTTAGATCTGATAATTTGCGCAGAGGTTTTGTTAAAAACTAAGCGTGTTGCTGTTTTCAACATCTCTCTTCTATACTATTGTAGAGGGACATCTTCAATATACTATCTGTTCATGCATGGTTTGAAAACAGTTGATATTGAAATTGAAGTACTCAAACTTATCTTTCACCTTACAGGACAACACCTTACCGATGAATCGGGCTATGATAAGCAATACTGGCTATATTGAAGCCAACAAGCTCTACCAATGGGATTGCGTTATCTTTCATGACGTGGATCACGTGCCAACCAATTCGTCCAATTACTACGGTTGTAATGACTTCCCGCGACATTACGCCGCTGCATTGGAGGAATTTAAATACAAGTAAGTTATCTCCACATGATACCGGCATGATGGTGTAGTGGTTAGAGCGTCAGGCTCACGATCAGAAGATCCGTTTTACACCCTGGCGAAGGATTTTCTTTGTTTAATTGCAACGAACCTGCTGCAAACGAAGTCTACGTTTATCGCACGACCGAGTAAAGTGAATTGTCCGTGACTGAGTGTACGTAGTGTTCCTACAATCATACCGCTTATTGTAGCATACAGTGCAGCTAGCTACGCATGCATTAGTCTGCACTTGACAGACATTCGGGCTGTGACTCGGTGTTCTTTTACAATGTCATGTGCTGGGAGTATAGCAGTAATGCCTGTGACAACGTCGTACTTTGACATCGTCCGTGATATCGTAAAAGAACGCCGAACCACAGTTCGATGTCCGGACTACGACGTGTTCAATAGTGTTGTGCAGCTACGCGTTCTTACAAATACAGTGTGGCAGTGCACTACTGGAGTAACACATCTCGAACTTTTGATTAATTTGCCTTTCAGAATTGTTTTTGATTTGCTTACTCAATTCATGGAGGTATATAGAAGAGACCTCCATGCTCAATTAGAGGAAGGAAGATGACATTTATTCACCTCTGTTGGTATAAATCTGCTATGACAAATATAAAAATACTGTCATAAACCCCATTTGGTCTAATTAATCTTCCTTTGGACTCGGCACCCCTCGGCACTCGCACTCAATCCGATTCACGGAAAATTCACTGTACGATAAACGTAGTGTAGACTTTAAATCCAGCAGGTTCGTTGTAATTTAACAGAGAAAATCCTTTGCCAGGGTGTAAAACGGAAACGCGCGGCCGGGTCATACCAAAAACTTTTAAAAATGGTACAGGCGCTCATACCACAGAGAAGGGTAATAACCAGGGATGTAGTTGAGTCCGGCCTCGAGGCCGGATTTTGCCTTCCTTGGCCTTGGCCTCGGACCGAGTCACGTGTACAAAGTCTATGGGAACAATATTTTTCCAGCGGCCTCGTTACTCGGAACGGCCGGCCTCGACTACATCCCTGGTAATAACATTTACGTTTTGCAGGGCTCGCTGACAGAACAGTCTATTTGACTGATGTAGTGACTGCCCGGGGTAAATACATGTAAGACGTTATCATCATTATTGTGATGATGACGTGATATTCGAGAATACATGAAATAAAACCCTATATTAACTTGAAAACTGGTTAGAGGGAAGTTTGAAATAGTATTACATCGTCAGTTACCATAAATTACGATCTCCAGTAATTAACAGCGTTAAATTACATATTCCTTTTTGTTTTGAATGGATTCATTTAGTATAACTTAGGGGCTAAAATGTGTTTTGAACATAGTATATGCAAAATACATTCGCAGGTCAATTCTTATTTCTGCGTACTCGGAATGCAGGTACCGTAGCTAGCAACATACTCAGTTCCGAGTTAAAGTGGCTCGGATTTCTGAGTTGCTTTGACTCGAATTGAATCGATTCTCAGTTGATGTCACACCATTTCCAGTTCTGATATCCGAGTAACTTTACTAGACTGTCTAAAACCAAGACTACCGTTACAATATGCAACTTAAGCAACGGCCCAATTTCAAATGATTTACTGTTTATAAACAAAACCAAAAAAAGAAACGGTTTTAAGCAAAAAAAAAAAAATGGCAGGAGTGTTTCTGCAGTCATTGACTAACTTCTGCGTAAAACAATGTGATTGATCCTTCAAGTAAAGCATGGGTGAAGATATATTAAAGGCAAAAATGTCACTTATCAAAAGACAGTAAGACACAATGGCCAATCTGTGTGTGTGGGGGGGGGTGGGACTGGGTTTGCAGGATTTTGACAAATCCTGTTTCTGGTGAATGATAGAGTGCTAATTATGTTAATCTATCGTTTGATCTCCTTATATCTCCTCTGGCATTTTCACATATTTTACGGTTCAGTGAGCTCAATTTAAAAAAAAATCATCCTGCCCAATTTTGAAATTGTAAATTGGCATGGGGAAGTTGAACTAAGGTCTAAAAAATCAGCTGTTGAATGCAAAAAAGGGGTGTGTACAAATTTCGTTTTGCTCCTCAGGGGCGGAACTCCCTTGCCCCAAGGGAGGGGGGGGGATGCACGTGCACCCCCAGATTACACCCTTGCAATGCCACAGTTACTCTCACCATATACTTTAATTCAAATTGATAATTAAATAAAATAATAATTGAATAGATAAATTAATAAATAGATAAATAAATAATGAAATAAATAAATAAATAAATAATGAGATAAATAAATAAATCAAACAATAATTCAATCCATCCATCCATCAATCATTCAATCCATCCATCCATTAATCATTCAATCAATCCATCAATCCATCAATCAATCAATCGATTAATCAATCAATCATTCAATCAATCCATCAATCCATCCATCAATCAATCGATCAATCAATCGATTGTTCAAACGATCAATTAATCGATCAATCAATCGATCAATCAATCCTTCAATCGATCAATCAATCAATCAATCAATCAATCAACCAATCGATCATTCAATCAATCAATCAATCAATCAATCAATCAATCAATCAATCAATCAATCAATCAATCAATCAATAACCCGTAACCGCGATGGCGCCATGTCCGATGCGAGATCTTCCACAAGCATTACACAGGCTATACAACAGTTAACATTCCAGATAAATTATGACCTCTAAAGGCCAAGCATCTCTTTTGCATGCCTAAAAATTAACATTGAGTAAATATACTGGTATACACTGTAGAAGAAAATGGCACTTGGGAACCTGGAGCAAAGTACAGGAGCTCGAAACTCGGTTTAAATGGAATTATAGTGTTCTTTAGACTTTGATTTGAATTTTTTTCTTGCGAGAAAAAAAAAACTTGTGCCAAAGAACGTACACTAAACCGCCATTGCTTTTCTTTTGCATTTTTCAAATTCTAGGTAATTACTGACCCCCACATTTCACAGACATGTCCTTCATCAATAGCCTAAGGGCATGACTTATTTATTTTTTTTTGGTCTGCGAGGATGTGTGCAAATGAGATCCACTACCTTTAAATATGAAACACGTTGCCTTCCACAAGAAGCATTTAGGCTAAAGCTACTGTCACACTGCGCCGTCTAACGATTCCGTCTGCCTCCGTCTAAAATATTTACCTCAGACGGTGTCACACGGTGGCAAATGGAAAACAATAGAATGGAACAGAACGCAAAAGCACCCTCTGCCAACGTCTATATACGTTTGTAATCCAGTTGAAAAACGAATTAAAAAGTCTAATAAACGTTTAATAAACATACGCCTTCGTTTTTCAGACGGAATTGTTAATAGACGGCGCAGTGTGACAGTAGACCACATAAGGTTTGCCTTTTTATCTTGGAATGTGGCTGTATTTACCCCATCTAATGAATATGTTAAAGTAGAGAAAAATATCAGCTATTCAATGAACTGGGTGCTACAATGTCATAATGAATATTCATTTTGTTATGAATTTTTAAATGAGATTTAAGTAGAATATTCATAAACTTATCAAATAGGCAACGGCTGTTGTTATGATGAGGCTTTGGGTTGTTCCACTTTGTTAGTGGGTGATGTATTGAACTTATTAAGAAACATATTTTACGGACATGTTTTTTCTTTTTTATGTCATTTAAAAGTAAAAGTTATTCAATCAAAAATTATTTTTAGTCTTAAATTTCACAAGAAAAATAAGATCTTCAAAATTTCACCAATAAATAATTAATCAAATTAGGCGAATGTTTGATACATCATTCAATACCCATTACCCTTTATATATAATTGACTATTCCAGTATGTTGTCGATTTGATGAGAAAGCAAATTTTTAGTGATTATTTTACTCTTGACAGGCTCTAGTATTGAATGAGTTTAGTCACACTGTGCCGTCTAACGATTCCATCTGAAAAACGAACGCGTACGTTTACTAAACGTTTATTGGACTTTTTAATTCGTTTTTCAACTGGATTACAAACTTATCTAGACGTTGACAGACGGTGTTTTTCCGTTCTGTTCCATTCTATTTTTTTCCATTTGCCACCGTCTGACACCGTCTGAGGTAAATATTTTAGACGAAGGCAGACGGAATCGTTCGACGGCACAGTATGACTTAGCTTTAAGAGTTGAATTGTTGTTTTGTCGTGTTTCGGGAGGTATGGACAACGGATCCCCCTTTTAAATACAAGCATCAGGACGGGAGCTCCTAAAGATATTTTTTGGAGGGGGTGGGTGGGGCAGACAGCTTGTCAGGGAGCCCTCCAATATTTGCTTTGACAGGATCCTTTTTGTGTGAATCACCGCTACGATTGCTTGGTGTGATTTTCCGACTAGCCTGTAGTGGCTGAAAAAAACCCGTATACCCCCAACGCACAAGAATTAAATCTGCAACAAGTTTGCTATACAGTTCTGATCTACTAGGTCCCAACAACTCGTAGTTACCTACCTGATACTGAAGACTCGAAATACGTATAATTGTGCGTGTGTGTGTGTGTGTGTGTGTGTGTGTGTGTGTGTGTGTGTGTGTGGGCGCGCGTGCGCTCATGTTTGCACTGTCAGAAATTGATTTGGAATAAACACCTTTTCCCTTTGCTTGTTTTACAGACTAGCATATGCCCAGAATTTTGGCGGCATAGCGGGACTGACGAACGCGCAGATGACCCTAATCAACGGCTACTCCAACATGTACTGGGGGTGGGGTGGGGAAGATGATGATTTATGGGGGCGTGTCACCGACCGTGGTCTGACTGTATCGAGACCACAAAGAAATGGCTACTATCGGTCAATAAATCACAAAAAGCACTCGAAAAGAGAGGACTGCGAAGAGAGGTAAGTGTTTCTCCCCCGATGGCGGGGTGGGGGATGGGGGGGGGTGCTGGAAAGAACACAATCTTATCACAATGTGTTCCCACCGTAATCACAGTGTCACTCTGTGAAAATGCACCATATACCACACACAGTGACCCAATAAACAAGGGTCGTTACAGTGTGACCTCCAAGACCACACATCAGAGAATACCCTCCCTACTCAAAAGCATTGCAACATACATGTACACTATAACGTATGCATTTTGAGTTGAAAGGGTATTTCTTTAATGATATCCTAATGAAGTTTGTTATTGGAAAATTCAAAACTATTTGAAAAGAAATCAATGAATTTTCTTTTTCCTTTCTTCTCCGAGGCGGGGAGATTATCAAATGCAGGCGCGCCCGCGGCAGAGGAGCGGGAACGTAAAATTAATGTGGGTTTTGCCTCCCTATAGGGCTGGGGTGTTAATTTACACTAGCATCGTAATTCGGTTTCATATTTCCCGTGAAACGGTTTTGATGACTTGGAAAGACTTCCAACAAACAAAAAATGCCAATGTGTTCCTCTGACGCTGTCTCAGAAAGAAGACACCACCCCGCGAAGACGAAAGCGCCTCCCATCTTCAGAAGACAGTGATAAGGAGGATAAGGCTACTAATATAAAGATGATGGCCTACTCTCCATATTATTATATCCAATGTACTAAAAAGTCGCATGACAGCAAATTTTAGAATGTTTGCAATAATAAACTGCCTTTAGAATTGAGAAAGAATAAGATATTAAAACTTGAAGAGGTCCTTTCTGAAAGAAAGGGCGTATCCTCATTATCACTATCTCATGAAGATAGGATGCGCTGTCGTCTTTGCGGCGTAGTGTCTTCTTTCTGAGACCACGTCAGATGAACACACTGGCATTTTTTGTTTGGTGGAAGTCTGTCCAAGCTATCAAAACCGTTTCACGGGAAATATGAAACCAACCTACGATACTTGTGTGAATTAACACCCCACCCCTATAGGGAGGCGAAAAAATGCTAAATTTTATGTTTCCGCCCTTCTGCCGTGGGTGCATTTGATAATCTCTCAACCTTTGAGAAGAAAGGAGAAAGAATATTCATTGATTTCTTTTTTGCATTTTCCAATATAAAACTTCATTAGGATATCATTATACATGCAGACAGATCCTTTCAATTCAAAATACATGCGTTATAGTGCAGGCCTATGTTGCAATACTATTGAGAAGGGAGGGTACATTGCCACACTTTGAAAATGCACCAAATTTACCCGAAGGTAACGCAGAGTTCAACCGTTTAACCATATCAGTGTATGTAGTCACCCACTGATCGCTGCGCTCAGCAGGTCATACGAACGTATACCGTCCGTGTTCTGCAATAACTCACGGAAAGAACAATATTCTGGTGACATATCGTTATTAGTTTTTCTCATAAAACAAGTTCGTGACGTAACTATCGTTTGGTAATGATAATAAAAGGAAGTGATTGACTTGCAAATCCCGAACCCTATCTTTAAAACAAAATGAAAGTCAAGATGTATAATAAACCAGTGATATATCGATCCATATTTCACTGAATCTAGGATGAGGCCAAACCGCTCCCAATATCCTATGATGTGCAAAGTTCCGATATTTGAGTGAACCGCCAAAGTTGCCTTTATGCCCATATTACCCATAATTCTATGCGATTCTTAACGCCACTCACAAACAACTCTCTGCTTGCAAGCTATGAAGTGCGCGCTAACTATCTCCGAGAACGTTGCTGATGTTGAGCACCGCGCCGCTAGCTGGCCGACCGTTTATCATGCATCCAAGATAATTTATTGTCAGGCGTACGGCTGCCCAAATTGGTCAGATAAAAGGGGACAAATGCAGTTTCTTTCGGATTCCCGATCTCCCAAAAATGAGTGGCTGCAATGAAAGTGGAAAGGCTAGTTTCATATTGCATGTAAATATTATGCAATACCTTTCTGACAAAGATTGTTAGACAACATGATAGCTTGCCGGAGGCTTGCTGGACATAGCAAAACTAATATACGCTCTTTGCAATTTCAGTATTTAAATAGTATTCATAGTAACCGGTGACAGAAAGAGCTGGTCACTGGGCTTAGGAAAAGAAAACATCTGTTTATTTGAATACATTATGAAAATTGCCTATTCACTAGGAACAATGTGTTATAAGTATATTGTTATAGCAGAGACTAGCGCTTTTAAACCTAACTCTTTTTTGCTGTATGGAAATGGGACTCATGTCTCCATTGTGTATTTTTAGAGCCTAATCACAGCCACAATCGCCAGTGTATAAAGTATTGGCTCATTCAACACGGGGTGGGACTACGCTATGAACAACACATCCAGGGGCATGATTCCTCGAATTAGGTTATACGTCGAAGCATTTTAATCTAACTTCAATTTCAATTCTTATTACATTTAAATCTCGTCTAATTTGGTTATATATTAATTTTCATATTAAAGTTACACTTTTTTTTGATTTGTTTCCTAGATTTTGTTTGTTATTTGCGTACAAGAATAGAATGGATACGGACGGACTGAATAGCCTTGAGTACCCCGAACCTAAAATATCACTGGAGACGCTCTACACTAAAATCTCTGTCAACATCGGCGAACTGGAATGGCAATCCAGGTGGGGAAAGCAATGCAAGCCTTGGTACCGACAAACACGGCACCAGAGATAGGGTACCGACAAACACGGCACCAGAGATAGTACACGGAGGACTGATTGGTACCGACAAAAGCTGCAACAGAGATAGTACATGGAGGACTGATTGGTACCGACAAACACGGCACCAGAGATAGTACACGGAGGACTGATTGATACCGACAAACACGGCACCAGAGATAGTACACGGAGGACTGATTGGTACCGACAAAAGCTGCAACAGAGATAGTACACGGAGGACTGATTGGTACCGACAAACACGGCACCAGAGATAGTACACGGAGGACTGATTGGTACCGACAAACAATGCACCAGAGATAGTACACGGAGGACTGATTGGTACCGACAAACACGGCACCAGAGATAGTACATGGAGGACTGATTGAAACCAGCCCTATGTTGTAGTAAAAGCTGTACCGGAGATTATACAGTGCGTCCCAGAAAAAAAACTAAAACAAGGCTTATTATGCGGAAGCAATGGGGCGTATTTTAAGTTCTATCTCTTTCTTTTCCTGATGTGCTCAGTGTCCAAGCCAACAAGTGTAGCAAATGGTTTTTGACATTAAATTTTCCACGTCACGGTACTCAGAGTTGCATGAATAAATCAGTTTACTTCATGTATCATTTGAAAGAACATAAGTCAAAGTTTATTTAAAACATGTTTGTTTAATCATACACCCATTGCTTCCATACAATAAGCCTTCGTGTTGTCGGTCCATGGTTTTAGGGTTCCGTTTTTTTTTTCTGGGACACACTGTATTCTTCTCCCTATCGGAACCGTTGCTACATGATGCTGAAGTGCGCCATAACAGACGAGATGCTATGTGGCTCCATTGGATAGCGCACTGTACAGCGTGTCCCCTAAAATGTCCCTCTGATAAACTGCTAAATTAAATCCAGAAACAAGTGTCACTCTAAATTTAGTGTTAAGATTTAGGGAGCCCATTTTATTTTCTAACATTTGTGAAAATTTCATTGGCCTCGCTTCATTGGCTTTGAATGCACAGTCTGTTATCTAAAGGCACTATTTTTTAGCCCATTCCAAGTTTGCAGTGCATCAATGCATCAACCTGAATGGAAATCAGGTGGAAGGACGTGCGGAAAAACAATAAAGTTTACAAGCTGGACATGGAAGGACAAACCATAAATGGAACACACTCGTGAAAGCAAGCACGATCAGTGGAACTGAACTTTGAATAGTTTCCATTTTTAAAAGTGAATAAATTTTACTTTAGTTGTTCTTAAGCAGCAAAAACAAGGTATGGTATATCTGTGGTGTGAATTTCTTTTTATCAAACTTGGAATGGGCTGGAGAGCATTGTTGTTACATAAGAGCCCGTGTATTCAAAACCACAGAAGCGAAACCTTTGACATTTTTACAGAAACTACAAAATCAAGTGGACTTTTTAAATATGTAAACTAAATTGAGTATAAAACGTGATTTTTGTAATTATTTTGTGGTCCATGAGATGGACATTTTTTCTGGAACACGCTGTATTGAATGCGCGTTTCATGACCCTCGGGTCGAAAACACGGATGTCGTTTTGTTTGTTACAGCGATTCATTTCGTCCAATTCATTGGGGGGGGGAGGGATGTCGCCTGCTGGAGATACACTGAGGACTGATTGATCCTTACCTTATTTGAAGCATAATCCAATGAATATGACTTTTTTAAAAGTCCTTTAGGTCAGCAAAAAAGCTATTATGTCGAAATCCTGTACGCTTACATCTGGACTAGAATATTACCCGTGTATATATTTAAATGCCTGTATAATAGAAATCGTCTTCATGTGTTGTCATTTTATGTATATTTTATCTTCCCTGTTTTGTTAATTACATAAATGTTTTTATCTCATGTACAGTTTACTCGAGTGTGGATGTGTATTTTATTTGTAACTAGTTTATAACTTGACCCTTTTAGCAATCAACTTGCATGCTTGTAGACCTAAAAAACTACAAGTAAGTAAGTAAGTAAGTAAGTTAGTAAGTAAGTAAGTAAGTAAGTAAGTAAGTAAGTAAATAAATAAATAAATAATAAATAACTAAATAAATAAACAAATACATTAATATAATATTTATATTCATAGGTGTTTCATAAGGCCTCGTCACACTATGACGAATTGGCATTGCGTACCGCGAACGAATTGAAAAATTCCCAATACGCACAGCATTCCCAGCGAATTAATTCCGTATGGGTGAATTCAACCGAATCGAACGTACTGACAGCGAATCAAAACGAATTAAAAACGTCTCCATCACCATTTCATAACTTATCATTAACTTACAGACAGCGACCTCTAACCGAACGACTAACGAGCTTTGCGTACGCCACGCGTACAGTCTGCGAATTCAAGTCGATCACATGGTGTCTGTGTGCATTTACGAAAATATACCTTCTTGAACTCAGTGTCATTTTGTCCCATCATTTTGAGTTTTGGTATCTAATTTCTCCCAGTATGCCGAAATCCAAGAGAGCCAAGATTTGTATTTGTAGAGTATAAAAAAGGAGAACCAAAATTACTCATATGGTATAATTCCAGGGCAAATTGACATGAAAGGCAACATTTACCCCAATTTAATATTCGCGTCAGAAGAATAGTAATAACCTGAAATCTGGCCAACGGTTAAGGTAATGATAAGCTCATATTTTTTTCCAACGTGTTGTACATTGGTGATTTTACTGTCCCAAAAGAATAAACTTATTAAATTTCATGGTAACTAAATACGGATTTTTTTTAATTGAAATATCTTCTTTTCTTTATGATCAATTATGAAAATCTGGGAATTTAGTAATGTAGAATTTTCACCTATTTCTATTCTTAAACATTGTTGTAAAACTGTTATGAAGAATGGACAAAATATTTTGATCAGAAGGTGTTGCATGAAACTTTTTTCTTCCGGAGAATAAAATCTGATAAAATCTGGTATTTTGAATTACAGAAGATTTTCCCCTTTTGACGAATGTCAAAATGTTCATTCGCAATGGATACGCAATGCCAATTCGTCATAGTGTGACGAGGCCTTTAACCAAGAGTATATATTTGTAACAACGGTTGTTTTAATAAGATTGTGTCTTGAATCGTTGAAGTCTTGCCTTCTTGTAGAATAGATCAGTTGCTTACAGCACAATGTAGAACATCTTTTGTCGTCATTTCATTTTTCTGTTTGCCTCTGGGGAGTCAAGGTCCTCAGCATACAGAACGCACACAGGCGTGCACATACATGCAAATAAATACACACCTACATACAAACACACAGTCACAGTTCACACACATACACAGACACACACAGACACACACAGACACACACATACACACACACCTACACACGTACATACACACACACACGCATACACACACCCACACAACCACACACACCCACACATACGAACACACACACGCACACATTCGCACACCCACACCCACACATACGCACGCACACACACACACACACACGCGCGCGCGCGCGCGCGCACGCACTCACACTTACACATCAACATGTCACTCAACAGATCCTCTAAAAAAACATTTTCATAAAACCACTAATCAGCTATGCAATGATTTATTGGTGTAAACAAGTACAGGTTTTGCACCTTTAGTGACAAATGAGTTTCATTGACTTTCAGTTCGTAATGTTTGCTAATGTTAGAAAAGTTTTCTGTAACGTGTTATAGTCGTTTTGTTTATTTTTCTTCTTCAAATTAATGGCTTCATGATGAGTGAGTCGCAGTTTTTGCATTGCCTGCAGAATCTGCAATAAATCTTTAATTACCTCGTATATCGTGCATGCATAGACATGCTATTGTACAAAATTGTACTTTAGGGATAGATTTCGCCAACTGGCACTCTGAAAGCAACACATTTCCTTCTTATTCACTCTTATTTCATTCTTATTTCATGTAATGGCTTTCTCTGAAAGAAATGTTGAATTAAAAAAAAAAGAAATCCGGCGCGACATAGCTCTTTACGAAAATTAGGTGATCAAGTGGGTCAGTGATTTGCAGGTTGATGCAGGGAGCGTTGTACATTTGACAGAAAAAATAACAAATTACATGTTATGGCTTTTATAGCTTATTTTATATTCCGATTCTGCGCGTAAGATTGTATATTTGTCAAGTTTTAAGAAGTAAAACTTGTCTCAGATTTTATGTTTATCAGAAATTTATTCCAATGTCCGGACCGAATGTTGATAATATTGATGTGTTAATAACTTATTTGGGGATTTGTTGGATGAGAAGTTTCATGATTATGCGTGTAGGGTAGAATGAACAGAAGTATTGAACCTAACATGTTTATTAAAGGACGGTCGAGTGATATGAATGTACTTGAACCTAATGATGACTGATAGTTATTCAATCGTATTTTTAGATGTTTAGTTTAAAGAATAAAAGGATCAGTAGTGAGCTAGAGTGGATCACAGTACAACTAACGCATAGCCTCTTTTGTATTTGAAAATAGAATTATTTTAGTAGACCCACTTTGCACATACGATGTTACAATAGGTTTGCTGAGAGAACCGAGCTGCATTATATATAGAAATACTGTTGGTAGGGATAGAAAAACTTTAGCTTTGTAAAATTATCCAATGGCTTTTAGAATGCAATGATAATATGGATGCAAGTGTTCATTCCGAGTCAAGCTTCATCGATTAAGAACTCCAAAAATTTGAATGCTTTTCTTCTCTACTGGATTATCTTATTTAATGTGTATTTGCGTTTCTGTTATATGGGGATGATGTTTGAAATGTATTGAATGGTCTTTTTTTATTATGGAAGTTTATTGGATTTTAAACCAATTGATACTTTTCAGTTCTTATCATGTATTGTTTAAGATGTTAGGTTGCTGTGGAATAATATATTAGAATTCGTCGGCAAAAAGACAAAGAAGAGGGAGGACCTGTATTTGATAATATTCATTGTAAAAGGAAGATAGAAATTATTCGTCCCTCAGTATAGGCTTGAGGTACACCACATTGAACTAAAAGAGATCGAATCAAACATTTAACGTGACTTATTGTTTCTATTTGTCTATAATCTTGAAACCATAAGATTGTAGCCCCTTAATTCCTAATGTACTGGTTTGGAGAGTAAAATAGCGTAATTAAGGTAATCGAACGCTACTCAAGTTCACAAGAATTGGTATACCTCAACATCTTGTTAGCAATAGACCTGTTTTTTTGTCATAAATTTGAATTTCATGCCGGAGCGTCGCTTAAATAGGTTTTTTCTGCGCCATTACTGCTTTGAATTAGTATATTAGTTTTGTGATGAAGTATTAGTTTATTGTAACCGAGTTTTTTCTAGACTTGATAGATACGCTAGGAGTTAGGGAAATGGTGAACCGATTAATTGCTAATTCATTAGGATCATCTTTTTTTGAACTTGATTGATTGGGCTTTTTTATAGATCTGGGGAAAACTCCCTGTGAATGGCAGTGATTAAATATGTGAGTAAGGGCCTTTGCACGTGTAGGTATTATTATTTCTTTTAGTAGAGTCATGCTTATTTTGTCAAACCTGTGGGAATTTGATGCTTTTAAGACAGATTGGTTTACTATTTATAATTTCACTGGGATTTGTTGTGGTTGTTTAAAAGATGGAGTCTTGATTTTGGTCGGGAAGTAGTTGTAAAGTGATGTGTGAGCATTATTATTTATGCTCGCAAGTTCAGGCGATTATTCGTAAATGATGAACACATTAGATAACATAATTAGTATTAGGGATCAATTGTTTTTAGTACCATTTATGTGATATTATCCGTTGTGGACGGTCTGTCTTTTCCCATGGACCTTTTTTATATTTCCATGTTGCATGAGTGTTTGATACTACCTTTTTTTTTATTCTGTTAGAAAAATAAACTACGGGATTTATACGAATCAATTTTGTTATTGTTACGATAGGTTTTATATGTGTTTAGCGTTAGCTCATTTGATATGCCCCCTTTCCCGTATGCATGCCATATATTTATTCTTTTGTAATTTCCATTTTTTTCAGGTGCGTAGACAGTCTTCGCACCTGGATGGGGCGTGGCAGATGTGATTTGTGTACCAGGTATCGATTCAAAGTGTATGTTCAATAGCGCAGCACAACATGAACAATAATATCACCCCACCACCACACCCCCCCAACACACACACACAACACACCACAACACACACACACAAACACACACACTCACACCAACACTACTTACACAACACACCATCACACACACAACACACACCCACACCACACACACACACCCAACACACCACACAATAACACAGTATATAGCATAAAAATAACATTTTTTTCGGTTAATTACACATTTTAATTTAGAGATAATTGTATTCCTGATACAGGGGATTTACGCGTCAGTTTATCAA
>JZLH01S0127471.1:0-16859 GCA_001188425.1 Eucidaris tribuloides
GTCCTTATCAAACATGGAATGGGTTAAGAGCACTGTATTTGAAGAGCATGTGTGACCGGAATGGAAGCGAGACCATTGAAAGTTGTTTGACAGAACCTATCTGATTATGTGGGGACAATAGCCAAACCATAACTCAGTGCAACTGCACCTCCCCTATTGGTAGAAACCACCAGCTGCGATGCCCTGCAACTGGTTCTGCCATTGTCCACACATATTTCTGAACCAGAGTGATTTCACACTTCGGTACTTTAAAGTGGGCTTTATATCAAGATGCCAAATGGAGAAAATAGAGGGATGTCTTATTGGATCGTACTACATGTATATCATGTACTGTACAAATTGTAGATTGTGGAATGAACTTGTGACATGTCTGTTTGATGCACATTTATTGTTGGTGCACTATTCCCCTGCACTTCATTTCTGATTAATGTAAATCAACTCTGCTTGCACAAAGTAATATAAGGCATTACTACCAGATGGTACAAGTAAAATTATTAGTATTAATAATCATTATAGGGTCCTATTATACAAGTATTATTTCTATTATGTAAGTATTATTTTAAATGACTTCATCTCTGACTTAATTTGCAGGGAATATTCCAGTCATTCTTACGAAGATCATTAATGATTACAGACGTGAAATAAACAGATATGAAAATGTAAATTCAAAACGTAATTGGTTCTTAATTAGAAATAGTTTTTGTTATCTGTCTCTCTCTCTCACTCTCTACATGCTTTTATGTCATATCACATGTCATGTTGCCTAACATTATCTTTTCTTGCCTTTGTTGCTGTGTTTGCTTTTAGATTAGGAAAACTTCATCTCCCACCTATATGATTAAATATCGACAGGACATTTTGTAGAAACTTCAATCACTTTGGCGGGGGGGGAGGCGCGGGCGGTTAATTGACTCATCGCCTAATTTTGACAGATTTGAAAATGCCTTCTAAGATGATACCTTATTAATTCAAAGTATAGTTCTTCTACTTTTTTTATTAATCAATTTACTGGTGAATATGAGATTTTTTGTGAATCTTCAGCTTATATGTAGATACCAATTTTGTTTTAGTCAAATCTCTATTTCATATTCTCAAAAAACAATTAATTTCGACAGAAAATGATGACAATCTTATTTGTTCCGTTGGAGACCAAGTACAAGTTAACTTGTGTTGGGGTCTATGGAAAATGTGTGTTATAGTGAAATCAAATCGTCTCCAATGGGTTAAGACAGCCATGTTTTGGGGCTATCCTGAACATTTGTTTACATCGAATGGAGATTTCTCCACACTTTCATCTAAAAAAAAATGGTAGAGTTACTATTCAATTCAAAATTCAATTCAGTTGTAATTTAAGAATCCTTTATAATAAGGATTAAATACAGTAAACTCTGGACATTTATAACTCTTAGATTGTTCAGTCAAATTTGCTCAAACTTTCACTATTTTCTTTCTCTTATTGTTTTCTATTTCTATAATGTGTGGGTTTCATTCCCACGCATAATATTTTGTCACCTCAGCATCAATTACTTTTGATTAGAATATCACAGGTTTATTGCCATGGTTACTAACCCATTACTGCACTGCTGTCATTTGTGTTCCTATGCACGATATCTTCATTAACAAAATGTGATTGTGTTCGTTAAACTAGGCGATCCGCAGCCTTCAGCAGAGGAGAAATTAGCCGCTGCTCCAACATCTGAGCGTAGAGATCTCATCCGTCAGGATGGGGAAACCGAGGAGAAATTTAGTGCCGCCGCCATAGAGATACAGAGATACTGGAGGGGCTACAATTTAAGGTAGACGTAGGGGTAATTAGGGAAAATGTAGTGCCAATACCATGGAGATACAGAGATACTAGAGGGGCTACTATTTACTGTAGCTTGTAAGGGTAATGGAGGAGAAATGTAGTGCTGCCACCATAGAGATACAGATAATTATACTGGAGGGGCTACTATTTAAGGTAGAGTTACGGGTAATGGAGGAGAAATATAGTGCTGTCGCCACAGATTTACAGAGATACTGGAGGAGCTACTAGAAGGTAAAGTTAAGGGTAATGTAAGATAAATGTAGATTTTCACAACTTTTGATATAGAATCAAGGAAGTAGAGATTTGTAGATCTTGGAGGTAGGTCCATTTAAGGTAGAATAAGGGATAAAACAGGTGAGAAATGGAGATTTATTGTCTTCATGTGCTGTACATATTTCTGATATTGGTTCATTTTCATCTCAATATGCATTTCCACAATAAGAATGGTGACAGTTACAAACTAATGATAATAATTATGATAGTGACGATTATGGTAGTTCTTAAGATGAATGGTAGTAATGAGTGAATGAATTATTTATTACACATGGCAAAGCTTTCATAATGAGTGAATGAATTATTTATTACACATGGCAAAGCTTTCATACTTTTAAAAAATAAAAAGAATTCTGCAACAAGCAAAGGTGATGTCCCCGTTTCAAACCCATTGTAATGTGCTGTGAATTGCATATGGTCCCTCTTTGCACTAGCTAAAATCACCATAATGCACTACTATCTTCATTCTGTCTGTACTACATATGTGTTGTAAATGTTGTATCCCACCTCTACTCATTATTGTTGTATGTACAGTTGTAATGTGTTCTCATTCTGAAATCCAACAGTAAGTAATAAAAGTACTTGAGATGGTTGCTGATTTTTAAACATGTCAGACAAATGAAGTTATCTAAAATTTCCACATGGTATGTTTTAGGTATATTATGGCAACAGTAGAAATGAAGATGTACAGCTCGTTTCATAGGGAGAATAATGATTTGAGGTACTGTGTGACAAATGACAATTTCTATTCATGGAAGAGGTGACCTTTCAATAATCATTCTTTCTCAACTTGTTGATATTACAATTAACACCACATCTAAAGAAACTCAATTTGTAACATTTTAGTGTTCAGTGGTCAAGTAATGTTGGAGCTCTGCATTTAGAATTGACTGTTCTCAAATCCAATGCTTCATGAAACCAGATCACTTATGGGTATCCTAAAGTTAGGGAATGCGTGTTTGTCTGTTGTACTCTCATCGTATTAAACATTTTTTTAACTCTTTGTGCGCGGGACCGTGAAACCCGTGCATGCGGAATGCTTTTTAAGAGCGCTCAGTTACGGGAAAGGAAATTGAATGACTGACTTCAACTAGCTATAACTTTTCACAACATCATTTTAGGAAAAAATGTTGTACAGCAAAGTTGAAGTACATTTTGCAAACCTTCTGATTGTATAAAGGCTATTTGGAAATACACATCTGGATTTTGTAAAGTAATGTCTAATTGCAACCAATATACATGAAGTTCTGAGCAGCCTGCGTGATAATATACGACTCCACAAGTTACATAAAGAAACCTGATTTGTCACAACTTAGAGATGAGTCATCAAAGGTCAATGAATAGAGATAATGAAGAGATTATCAGTGAAAAGCGCATCTTCTTGTAATTGACTTTGAGTGTTCTTTTCAAAATTCACTTCCGTCTAATCCAACGTTCTTTTGTATTACGGGGCCTTGATTGTATTTATCAATATTTCTGGTTCTTTTAGAATCTTACATAATACCCTGTACTTGAGGAATGTAAACAATACAAAGCGAATACCGCTACCATCGGGAAAATCAGTATAAATCCGGTGAAAACAATCATTTCTACGTTTGAGCATGAAATGCGAATCCCGCACGCTGCCGGGAGAGCATGAGTGCGAACTATGCGTGTAAAGAGTTAACAGTGCCGCATTGAGCAACTTTCTGAGTGCAGTGTCAACTTCAAACAGTTATAAAAATTTTACAGGTACACCTACAGTTTGGAAACAAGTTATCATTTCCAAAAATTATAGGAAAAATTATACCCTTTCTAGCAGTGTAAATTTTCATAGCATTGAGAAGATTTCAGAAGCTACAAAGATCTTATATAGTTGTTCATTTTGAGTCAAAAGATATTCACAATATTGTGGAAAACATCAATTTTAAAAAAATCTCCATGGTAAACCTATCAGTTTAATGAGTAATTAGTGAGGGCTGTTCATTTTCTTAAAACTTAACATTTTTAGTGCAAAATAGCACCAACAATATGTTAAGAGTTAATTGCTAATTTTCTAAAGAACTAATGACTGTCCTCTTCATTTAGATGCCGCCTGTTTGACATCCTGTGCCCTCTAGCCAGTCGTCAATCTCTCAAGACTGGTTCACACACCAGTAGCAGGGATCTCGGGTCATTAGCTTTGACACCAGATACACCATCTAGAGGACCCAGTCTCCATGCTGTAAGACATTTTTTTCTACTTGACGCTGTGCTTGCCTATTGACTGCTGGTCATATTCTGAATAAAGTATAACTTGTGTATAATTGCAGCCACTCAAGGGAAATGGCAAATGTAACCATTTTAGACAGTTGGCAACTGTAGGCAGGTTGGCTGCCATATTGAAGTAGGATTTGGCTTCCTCGTTATTAATTTTCAAATGTATTGTTTGTGTCTGATTATACAGTTTATATTATTTTTTCGTGATATTCCTAAAGTATTTATCACTGTTGTCTTAACCCGTTGGCTACGGGAACCGGATGTGTCCTGTGTTAACTCTATGGGATTTTCAGAATCTCGGAGCCTACGGGTTAAATGTTTTGCATGTAAACCCGAAGTAATTTTCCGTATGTTTATATTTGGACGAAATAAACTTGATTTGAATAGAATTAATTTACAAATGTATATTCATGATATTTCCATATTACACAAATATAATTTTTTGCATTGATAGCAAATATACCTAAAAATGTATCGATACTGTTTGCATTTTTGCAATGATAGAATCATGCTGATATTGATGTAGAGAAACAGAATGATACTAAGAGAGATCCTAGTCAACAAACTTAATACAATATCAGTTATTATTGTTTAAGGAGCAGATATTCTTTTGATGTGACCTGACATGATTTTTTAACTTCTTGTTTGTAGCCAGCTGTAAATGAATCTCAGGAAAGGTATCCAGGCAGAAGATCAAGTCTGAAAGAATACTACAATAAGTACTGTCAGCAGGCTGACACAAAGGGGGAACCTTGTATATCGTGAGTATCTTGGGTGTGATTGTTAATCTAGTAAATAGTGATAAAAATAACAATGATGATGATGTGATGTAATAGATTTTTCATATGTTGCTCTCTGTATTTTAAGATGGCAACTGCTGATCTAAAATTTTAGCAAACATGTTAGAAAAAAAATGAACCAGTGGGACTCAAACCTGTCATGTACTATAAAATAGTCCAAGGTGGACAACTTTATTATTAAATGAATAAAAGAGATTATTCAGAGAAGTAAAATGTGATGTAATAGATTTTTCAGATATTTCAAGATCGCAACTGCTAATCTATAAGTTTAACAAACATGTCAGAAGAAATGAATCAGTGGAACTCGAACCTGTCAACCACAGTTTTCCTGGCTGGGACAATACCACCAGGCTATCCCTGGTTGTCGGTATACATAGGAACAAATAGCAAGGCTCTCAAGTCTGACATTGTTGTGTTAAATAGTCCAAGGCAGACAAGTTTATTATCAAATAAATGAAAAAGATTATTCAGAGAGGTGAAATGTGATGTAATAGATTTTTCATATATCGCGCTCTCTGTATTTTAAGGGCCTTTCATTCATTTAATGATGATGATAATGATGATAATAATAAGAACAATAATAATAATAATAATAGTGATAATAATAATAATAGTAATAATAATAACAACAGGAAGACTAACAACAACATCATTTTAGAAGGCACCAATCCAAATTGGTGCTCATGGCACAGATGCATAAAATTACACAGGAAATATAACACGATTAACTTACTTTCATGGAGTAAATTTTAAAACAGATTTATACTATGTGGTGGTAATTTTTATTTCTTCCAGTAATTTGTTCTGCAGACATGTGCCAGCAGATAAAAAAGATTGTCCATTTTCTTGTTCTTCTTGTGGTTTTGAATAGGTTGGAAGATTTCAGTGCACACTACATCCAGAATTGGTGGCACAAGGTTCGAGTTAGCCGCCAACGTGCCATGGCAACACTATCACCAACAAAGAGTGCCTCCTCCGTGACAAAGTCTGTCTCCATCATCCTGTCACCGGAGACAAACCAAGTAGGGGAGTTGCCGAACGAGAAGTCATCGGTCAAACAGACGGCCGAGACACGAAGACCACAAAAAGTGGTGGTGGTGGTCAAGAAGAAGAAACGGACTGGACCTATCCCACCTAACGAGGCCGCCAGTATTATACAACAGGCATGGCGCAGACATATCGTAAGTTGATGTGTTCTTTACTTCCTGCTGTTCTCAGTATGGATCATATTGCAGACTGTTCAATACAACCTTGTAAACATGTCGACTATGATAATCTAGATTTGATAATGACATGAATTGGTACATTTCTATTATTTTAAAAAACATTTAATCTGCCATGAAAACAGGAGAGGACTCTTTCCATCTTCTATGCAGTAGCTCGCTCATTTCAAACTTTATCAAGGTCCAAAAACGGAAGAGTAAACAGGGTTTTACAGGAATAAAGCTGCAGTTCTGAAAACATAGAATGAAAAAATATGGGTATATATAAACTGCAAAATGACCCCATTCTCATGTGTTTTCAATTCACACAGAATTATACAGAACAAGGATTGCTCTTTTGGAAGATTTAAAATTTTCAAATTGATCATGCTAACCTAAATCAGCTGTTTTGAACCCTGCCACAAAATGGGGTTGTGCGACTTCTTATTCCTGTTGTAATGCTGGGTCATAATTGATGTGTGTAAGGAGAGAAAATTAAGTTTGACTAAATGGGCTGTGTGAGTATAGTAATGATCATTTACACTAGTCAAGCTTGAAGGCTTATCCTCCTAAGTTTCATTTGATTTTGCAGGATGTGCAAGTGTACAAATACTACCGAGACCTGATCAACTTCCGTTGCCGTGGCAACCCAGCCATGATGTTGCGATGCATCAACCCCAAGGAGGCTCGTCTGTTAGACCCAGCTGCTGGTATCCATGTCAAGTTTAGATTAGCTGGGGTAAGGGACAGTTGTTGGACTTGTGATTAAAAACAACTTAATAGGCATGATTTAATTTGTTTCAGTTCACATTTATCATCCATCTTGGAAATTTGTTTCATGTACTTGTGTAAAACTTACATAGAAGATACGATAGTACAGTGGAACGTTATAAAGATGTCGGATATAACAAGACCCTCTTATAACAAGGTGGTTTTGCAGGTCCCAACTCTTTATATTTCTTTGTTTTTGTACCCTGATATAGTGAAAAACCTGATATAACAAGGCAATTGTCATGGTTTCTAGGTCCTCGTGATAACGAGGTTTCCTTGTAATTACACAACTTTGATAATACGCAATGAAGGATGACATGAAGTATTTATGATGTAATACAATACAATGTTAGGTTAGATTTATGCAGTACACTTGTTCTTTTAAATTTTATTCTGAAATTTCATGCATGATATAACAAAAAATTAATAATTTACAATACTCATTATTTCACTTTGAGTGATATTTATGAGAAACTAAGGTACATGTAATTAATGGTCGCATGTATAATGAATTGTTGAGGATATAATATACTGTATGTCAAAGTGAAAATAATTGTTTACTGTGAGATGAAATTTCATACTGGTTTCATGATAAAATAAACTGTTTGATGGGAATGTTCTTCAAAGAAAGATAACCTTACTCTTTTTACACAAATGATGGGGTATGAAGATTCAGAAATTTCCTTTTTAGAGTTTATTCCATAGAATGAATGAGTAAGGGATGACAAGTTTGATATTGTGTTGTTCTCATTTTAAAGGTAGGGCGTCTCTGTTGCAAGCCTAAAAAGTAAGTACTTGTATGTAGAGGAAAATACCATTAAGAAGCTTTAGCAAAGGATACGAGCAAGAAAGTTAGTTTTAGTGAAATAATAGTGACTGTTAGGCTTAGTGTCTCCTACAGACAAATATTCCCAACCTAGAACACACACTAAATGGCAATTATTTTTTTGCAGACTTTGCTAATTTCTAGGTAAGTACTGATTTACTTTAGATTTCACAGACATGTCCTGAGAGCATGAGTGATAGTTTGCTGCGGCAGGGGTGCAAAAAAGATTCCCTGCCTTTAAAGATGTCTTGATCAGTATTTGAACCTTTCGTTGGCATGCAACATGTGCTCGAAAAAACAAAATGGAATGATGACATCCTATTTATGTAGTTATGTTGTTATAATCTTATATTTGCTATCCCAGAGACTAAATAATAGAAATAGAAATAAAGATGATGATTTAGGTAACATCTGATTTTCTCTTGTTTTTCCCAGGCCAAGTTTCCCCCCAACATCTACTACAAGATCTTCACCCACCGTCCTATCATTGATATGTGTGCTAACAGCCCCAAGGACTACACCGCTGCCCCAGCCAAGAGACAGGCTGCTAAAGATGTCCATAACAGGAGGGAGGCAGGGATGTGGCCTGCCCCTAGGGGACCTGATGATGGCAAGGATGGCTGGTATCAGAGAGTGGAGAACAACGGCTGGAGACTGGTATCAGATAGGGTAGGCCTTAGATGCACTACTTCCAAAAACTGGATTGTTTGTATTTATGTGCATAATTTTCGGAGTAAAGTATGACTTTCACTAAAAATTCAAATGTAATTAATGTAACTACAATATAAGTCTTTGTTTACACATTTAATTGGTTAATAATATTTGTTCTTTTCAAGAAAAATACCATTTGAAGTCAATTCAGTGATTTTTAAAGTTGAAATTCAGATGAATGAAAATGATTGTTTTATCTGCACCATCAGTACACAAAATGTTGAAGGTAACTCAATTAGCATAATATTACAAATTTTTCTAGTTTCAGTAATTCACATGTTATTGCTATACCATTTCTGTTAAAGGGTAATTTGTAAGTTGCATAACAACAATACATAAGGACTAACCCCCCTCCCCCAGCATAATCCAAATATAAAAAAGACTTGTTCACTTTAAATATAAATTTTTTTACTTTTGACTTCAGTTAATACTCCGTGCTGACCAGGATCCAGTGACATGGGAAAGTTCCCGAAAGAAACAAGATTTTCCACATACCAAGCTACAGAGGAGGGAAGATGTGGAGAAGAAGAAGAAGAGGAAGAAGCTGGAGTGGATGAAGAAAATGTAAATATGTGACCTTGCATCGTGAATTTACCAAAAAAGAAACCCTGATCAGTTAATGTCATATTACGAGAGAGGAGATTCTTCGCTTTACAATGATATAAAACTCACTACAGTTGGATGTTCATAACCTACTTTTAAAAGGGACAGAACATACACCCCATGGAAAGATGCTTTTCAAATAAAGGGGCTTTTGCAGATGGCGATCGATTGAAGGGCCTCATCTCCGTGCACATGGCATTGTATTGTGACCAGAGACAAAAACAGGATTTGAAATGCTATAGCAATCACTATTAAGGGATTATTGGATTAACCTGAAAATTGGCGAATGTTTAAAGTATATTCTGTTGATGATTATTTTCGACTTTCAATGCAATAACGTACCCTTTTCAAGAGTTCCTAGAGTTCCTAAGGGGAACATTGTATAGGGTTATCAAGAATAAGGGGTAGCTCTGAAAACATCGACTGAAATACTATGGGTCTACAAAACTGCAGAAATGTCCACTTCCCTTTCATTTTATACTCCCAAACTTCAGAATTATATAGAACAAGGATTGCTCTTTTAGAAATTAAATAATCTAATAATAAACCATGACAACTGAAATCACATGTCATTTATCATTTCTTTTCACAGTGACTCAAAGGGCACTTAGTTAAGTGTTTATCACAAATTGTGAATGGCAAATGAAAATACTTTTCTACCAAAGCAACAAATAATGCACCATGAAGTACCCTAGGGTACCACATTAGGTAGCACCCCCTGGGGTCTATTAGAAGTATAGTTGTATAGTAATGGTGCTGTTGTAGACAACATATGGATATACTGACCAAAAAGTCATATCGCTGATTACTTTTTTTTGACACGTTTGTTAAAATGTAAAGATCAGCAATTTGCAATCTTAAAAATCCAGAGGGCGTTATTTAGAAAAATCTATTACAGATTTTTAAGTTATTATTTTTACAGACTTTAGTGTTGCATGAGAACACTTGGCAAAACATTTTGCACATGGAGAGTTTTTCATCATGAAATATAACTTTTAGACAGTTTGGTAACAAAGAGTACAGTGCTGAAAAAATAAAAATAATGGTGGATTTCTATTTGGTACCCAACCCCAGGGTACTATTTATGTCATGATAAATTATTCAAAATTTGATTCCTCTCCCACCCCCCACCCCCTTCCCTCAGGTATAAGGATGGCATGTTGCAGGCTAGGAGTGATGATGCAGGTCTTGACACACTAGTAGATGATGCTACTGAGGGGCTACTAGCCACCTTAGAGACCAAGGGACCTGATTCTATTGATGACTGGGAGGTTGACGAACTCTTACAGTGGACCAGTGGCTTGAACTTTGATGAGTAAGTCCTAGATTCTGTAGTTTGTATTAGAAAAGAAGACAGTTTGTAATTACAAGTTGCACATGTGCAATAGAAAGGTAATTTGTACAAAGCTTGTGAGGCAGACATTTAAAAATATGGTTAACTTTTTATGAAAGATGTGTTAAATTATGCATGCACAAGATTTAAAGATAATATGACAGATGAAGATATTCTCAACAGAATGTAAAAAAAAAGAAATTAAAGTAGCCTTCACTTCAGGAATGGTTGCTCTCTGATGTCTTGCTAAAAAGGCTACCCAGTCTTCGGATATATATGGCATACTGGGGTCACTTGTTCCATCTACTAACTATGGTTGTTGTCTTAGTTATGTTTTACTGCATCACAAAACTAAACTGTACTATTCAGCTTGTGTGTGTATATTGATACTGTCCCTTTCCTGTAACCTATCATTTTCAAGCAAATAGACACATATGTGGGATTGTAATGTGCTATTTGCAAGAGTGGTTTATTATGATTATTTGTACGTCACCTGAAATTCAAACAAGAAATATGGATTAGGCATCATCAATGCTGAATTGGAAAGTAGAGAATCCCTTTTGCATATATGTACATCTCGAAACACAAAACATCACTATAGGCTGTACAATAATTCCATTCAAAGTCTAACAGTCATGATAATTCTAAACAAATTGAGTTTCTAGCTCCTGCACTTTGCGTAAAGTTCTTAAATGTGTTTTTTTCTATATACCACCAGTGTATTTACACAAAATATTAGGCATGCAAAGAAAAATGACGACCACTACCTTTAAATTTTAGTCTGAACAATGAAGCCTTTATCATAAAGTCGTGTGCACTCAAAATCATGCTGTTGTTTTCTGTGAACTTTTATTTTTTTTTATATTTATTATTAATCAAACATTTGTGTATCTATGTCTTTTATATCTGAAGCTATCAGAAAACATGGAAAGAAATTGCAACATCAGCTGGGTCAGAGTCATTTGTTGGTGAGTAAGAAAAAAGAAATCTGTTAAATTTTTGTGTTTTATTCTCATTTTAGAGTCATTGAGTTTTCATGAGAAAGCAATTTCCCTATTGTTTGTATTAAATAGTCTTGTTTTCTTTGTGGATTTTTTGTTCAGCAGGTTGGATGTTGTATTCTGATGTCTGGGGTTACAATAAAATACTTTGTGACAGATTGACAACAAATTTGTTTGATCAACCAAAACTATACTTGTGCTTTGATATATCAAATATTCAGCTTACTATTTTTGCTATGATATCTTTCATATGTATTTTGGGTAGTAACAGTGGACAGGTGATTCATGATATCATTGATGTGATGTGACAAATTATGTGACAAGATTTAAATAACTATTCTCATGATCAAAATTATAAACATTAATTTAAAGGCACTAGTTATCATTGTAGAAACTCCATTAAAAAATGGCCAAACTTTGATACTTGACCCACATAGTACATGATAACTACCGTAGAACACAAAACTTCAGACATTTATGCTTGCTGTCACTAGCAAAATATGTGCAGATACTGTAAATATCAGCTCATGAATTAATTTTTATGCAGACAAAAATTCTATAACACTGCAGTACAGGAGAAAAGACTGTAATGGTTACTCATTGATATTCACTTTTTAAAAGCACTCAATGATTGTTATGAACTGCAATTTCTGCAGGGTTTCATTTTAAGACATTAGGGATACTAGAAGTTTAAAGGTTATAATTTACACATGTTTTGTATCTTTTTTATTTTACAGAGGAAAGATTACACTTCCAGACCAGCACCCAAGACCCGTTTGAGTTCAGCCTGAGGGTCGACAGTCTTCCCTCCCCACCCTCACCATCCAGAGTCACGACAGCCGATGGCCACACCATATCATCCAAACAACAGTCTCTCCGAGTTCCTGTCAAGTGAAGTCACATGTTTCCATCTTAACTTTGTGCTGCTTGCCATAGAATACTGAAGTGTGACATCACTCTGGTTCAGAAATATGTGTAGGCAATGGCAGAACCAGGTGCAGTGGGTTGCAGCTGGTTGTTTCTACCAATAGGAGAGCTGCAATTGGTTTATTGTCTATTGTCTCCCCATATTTCTGAACCAGTTTGACATCATTACTTCTGCTCTCTATATTTATTAAAGTAGGACTTCCCATAGGCATGAACCCCTTGAGATTAGTGCTGTACAACAACATTTTTCAATGAGAAAAGATTAATTTTCTCTTGGATGACCATAAAGGGAATATAACCATATAGATTTCATGTTTTCTTGAAAAAGTTCTACACATCATGTTTATTTTCTTTATCTGTACTGGTCAAACAAGTGCATTTTATGCAACAGAGGGGTTCTTAGGCGCAATATATCCCTAGCATTTATTGTGGGCTTGACTGATAACATTATCATTCTGTGGGCTTCTGTGTAAGCCTGTTGTCCTCAAGGCATTAATCTGGATTCAGTAAGTCCAGAGCATTGTTAGAAATTGAACTATGAAAATATGAGCAAATCTGGTCAAGCCATCCAAGACATGACTTTTCATAACATTGAGTAAGTCTGTTTGTTGCCCTATGTCTATGGTAATTCTGCTTAAATCTGTGATGTCACACCAGAACAACTCTAGTTTGACTCTGAATATGCATTTTTCAGAAATTTAAATTTTCTGGACTAGCAACAAAGTAATGCAGATGCCTCCTAATCCTCACATGCTTGGAAATACATGAGAGAGAGAGAAATTTTCATTATTTTATGAATAATGAAAATTCATGTTCAATGTTAATAGAAAATTGTTCTGCAATACAAGCACAATGGTCATTTACAGAGGGCAACCTATACAATTATTCAAGTCTTTAAAAATCTCCCCAATGGCTCAACTAAAATAATGTGTTAAAACCTCCATTGTTGGATTTTAAAAAAATATGGACTACTGATTCCACAGTAATGTATGGAGAACATTCTCCTTTGAACGTTCCTTCATATTAGCTGATAGAGTGATGAGAGAGTATGACAATACTTCATTAAGGAATTATTCGTGAAAAATCTAAGCTCATGAAAGATCATTGTCAGAGGACAATAGATAAGTTAAGAAAATCCTGACTCTGTTAAACATTCAATATTGTGTCTTCTGTATGTTAAAGTAAATGCGGCTAAAAGGGATTTTTCTATGCCATCAACTTTTGTCATTAAAGAAAGAAAAGTATTGTAACAGAAAAAAGTCTTGTCGAATAAAATTGTGAAATGCATATTTTAATATAACATACCAGTAAAACTGTAAGTAAAACTTATCATAATATGTTATGTTTATTTAAAGTGTTGCATTATTAATATAAATTTTCTTCAATCCTAAGTATTAAGACGTGTATATCTTTGCAGTCATTTGTGATTCAAACAGTGAGGGGCTACTGCCCAATTAACCTTAATTTCATGAGATAAGGTCATGGTAAGGTGATCATCAATATCAGCCCCAATGGAAAGTGAACAGTGCCCTCTTGTGTCATACATGATACATGTACATGGAATCTGTTTGCTGTAGTGAATAAGGTCAGGGTTTAGGCTCAATAGTCTCAACTGAGATAAGGTTTGAAAGGGGAGTTTAGAGCTGCTACAATGAAGATGTTTGTAATAATCACTATAAACGTTTGAGGAAAATCTGGCAATTATAAATAAGTAAAGTTTTTAAAAATTCTCGCAATCATTTCAAGTTGGCAACTGCATACTAACATTGTCTTTATGAGCAGCTTTCCTTTTGTTTTGTACTGAAATTTTACCATGAGAAACAAAGTGCAGTATCCTGTCACATAACTGATCCAGTTTACTCTAACCTGGTTTGAGATGATTTGATGTCAATATAACACCCATTCTCTGAAGACCTTAGCCGAAGATATCTCGTTTTTAGCCCGTTAGCCTAGGGGGAGGGGTGTACTTGCATTATATGTGGCATACCGATACGATACGGTGATATGCCACTCAAATGAGTTGTTTTTATGCCTCTGTCCCATAGGGGAGCTGGAGGCATTTTATTTTGGGGTTGTGCGTCTACACTCTCTTGTGAACGAGGTACTGAAGTACCACTGTACGGATTTTAACGAAACCTATATTGGTCAAAGGTTAATGTTTAGGTTCAATGGAATATAACTTTGTCTTCAAAATGCTTTTTTGATATAACATTCCCCTTTATTAATTTTATTTGTGAATAGATCTTTAGACAGGTTAATCATTTTAGTGGCTACTATAGAATGGATAGAGAAGTGGCCACTAAGATAGGTTTGACTGTATATTGAATAAATCCAAATCTGTGTGTTTATGTTAGTGACAGTTTGGGTAAGTGGGGAAGGAGCGAAAGAGTGTAACATTTCAGCAGTATGATACTGAAGTTTCTTGTAATACATGTATTTCAGTGTAAATATAATGTATGTAAAATACAGAGTAATATTTTGTACATTGGTTACCTGACGATGAATAAATAATTTGTATATTAGCTATTTGCGTTTTGTAAATAATATTTTGTATATTGATTACATGATAATAAAATAAATTGTGTATTTGTAGCCATCTGTTTGTGCTTATGATTATTATTACTGAGTCAATTCAGCTGTGATATGTAAGAACAAAATGACATTTGTTTGTGTACTGGATTTGAATTTGCATCATTCTGTCATGAGATGAAAACATAATTATGTAGGACTCTTACCTCTTGGCCGTCTGATGGCGCTGGTCATGTAGACTGGCACAGACGTAGATAGTACAGGTATGCCAGTAGTCTGGTATGCCAAGGCATGGCTGTTTTTTGTCAAACATATTACGACCTTGTGCGCATGATATTCTCAAGTTGAAATAGATGAGCCTGATTAGATTATTAAATGTTAAACTAAAGTAGATGTTTTTGTCATACATCTTACATATTAAGTCTTTTATTTGAAGTATTTCAAAACAGTGGCATCCCAACCCTGGATCCCAACATAATGTGAGAAGCACTTTTTGAAAAGAAAAAAAAATCAAGTCTTGTAAAATTTTCCCCCAAAAAATTTGATTCAAAGGGGATTTTTTTAAACCTCTTCAAATTATTCCCCTGGTTTTCTTCTCTGCAAATTAATCATATACAGCAAACATTACTAGTTGAAAACAAAACGTGTTAACTCTAATTCCACCAAAATTGGGTAATTAACATCAACACATTTACTACGTACTTACCGAGCGATAGTAAGAAATTTAAAGCCAATTTCCACGAACAAGTATAGAATATCTTGGGTTTTATTTTTCCATAGGCACGTGTACAAACTCTCCAGAGTTATTTAAGTGGAGTTAACCCGTTTTGCGATCAAAGTCATCAAACTCTTCATTTAGTCAAAGTTTCATACTACTTGATACTTGATGGTGATATCTCCCTATAAGCTCCTTCCGTTGCTATCCTGGAGAGGCTTGTGCAGTGCCAGGGGTGATGTGCATGGTGATGTTTCACTACATTAGGCTATGTGAGAATTGAGATAATGTGGTTTGTTATTCAGACGTTTGTTGATTGAATACTAAGAAAGCAGCTATGACGTAATCGATTTGATTCTACATCCGTGTATTCGTGTACTCTGGATTTTTTTACGGGGGGGGGGTGAGTCATACAGCCCTTTGCCTTTCTCTGTATATAAATTCGGGGAAAGATATCTAATGTAAATCAAAAAGTTAGATGTTGAATACCTGAATTCCTGGTGTTAAAGGTTTGGAATGGTAGTTTGTTTATCTCAGTACCAAAAAAAAAGAAAAAAGAAAGAACAGAAAAAATGTGACGCATTGAACAGATGAACATCAGCGTATCAACCATTAAATCTTGAAATAGATTTCACGCCATAAAATACCTCGCATAACTCCTGTAGAGATACATTAATCTACACCTGCTTCTGTCTGTTTTAAATCAAACAATTCAACGCTTCTACTAGATCCATAAAACCTAGTTAGTAGTCGTGGTATAAAGAGTATACCGTGCATCAGACCAAAATGTGTTAGTTACTTAATGATATGTAAATATAGTTAAATATATATTATAATGATTCGGCACCGAGACATTAGTTGAGATTATGTTTTATAGGAATTTGTGTTCCTCGTTCTTGCCATCCTTATACATGCAAAATGTACCATACAATATTCGGAATATAGCATGCATAAAACGGACGAGAACGGTGACAAAATTACCGTTAATCACATTATGAGATACTTCATTTTAGTTGGGAAGATTCCAAAATATCACTCACAGGCTGACAGACTTGTTTATTACTTTAAAATGTGTCTTCACAGCTCGATATAATGTGCTGACAAATGGGATATAGTTTATAGA
>JZLH01S0127515.1:7131-20505 GCA_001188425.1 Eucidaris tribuloides
AGGGGTTGCTTATAGGGGCTAGCAAGGACAGGTAAAGTCTGGCGTGCAAGGCGTGCATGGGGAAGAGGGGGGGGGGTTGCCTCAATCCCCGTCTTTTGTGATAGGGCGAAAGGGGTTCGCTTAGGGCGGTTGCTCCCTCCCCTCGAATTGAGCCTTAATTGGATACAGATCACAAAAACATTCAGGTAGTTGTGGAGGGCGGCGGGAGGGGATGCTTAGGGACTACTTATACTAGCGACTACTTATGGAAGGGGCTCTTTTGTGTTTGCTCGGGGGAACAGCATCACACAAAACTTCAGTGGTTGTGTGTTGCGGGAAAGGGGGATGCTAGCAAGGACAGGTAAAGTAGGGGTGGTGGCAACCAGGGATGGCCTGGGCAGTCGGAGGCGGTGGGTTGCCCCCCTTGTTGGGTTTGGGAAGGGAGTGGCGGGAAGGGATTGCTTAGGGACTGCTAGCCAAGACAGCGTCTAAGTCAGGTTTGGTGCAACCGAGGGCGGGGGGCGGCCGGGGGGGGGCGGGGGGGGCCTGGGGGGGCGGGGGGGCCGGGCGGCGAGGGGAGGGGGGCGGGAGAGACACCAGCAGGGCCGGGCGGCGGGGGCCGGGGTGGCCGGGGGGGGCCGGGGGGGGCGGGGGGTGGGGGCCGGCGGGCGGGGCGGGGGCGGGGGAGGGGGCGGCGGGGGGGGGCGGGGGTCCGGGGGCGGGGGGGCGGGGGGGGGGGTGGGCGGTTGGGTGGGGAAGGGGGTTGTGCCGGCCCCCCGCAGAGCCGGGGAAGGGTTCCCTGGACGAGCTTCTGCTTAGGGCTGTAGCAAGGACCAGGCAAAGTCGGCGGTGCAACAGGCGCTTGCCGGTGGGGAAGCGGGCGCGAATTGTTTAGGACTGCTAGCAAGGACAGGTAAAGGTCGGCGGCCTGCAAAGGCGTGGCTGGGGAGAGGCGGGTGGTTCGGCAATCCGCCCCCTTTGTGGGTGGCGGAAAGGACTGTTACTTAGGGGCGGTTGCGCCCCTCCCCTCGAATGGCCTTAATTCGGAAACAACATCCACAAAAAACTTTCAGTAGGTTGTGGTGCTGGCGGGGAAGGGGGATGCTTAGACTGCTAGCAAGGACATGGTAAAGCAGGGGCGGTGCACAGGGTCAGGACTGCTTAGGGGTGGTTGCCTACACCCCTCCGCCCCCCCCCGGCTCCTTTTTTTTCTTTTTTTTTTTTTTTTTTTCTTTTTCTTTTCCTTTTTTTTCACCACTTGAAATGCATGTTTTTTGCATGAAATTTTCTGGCCCTTGGCTTGGCGCGCCCCTTGTGTAAAGTGATCATGTAATGCAACAGGTTCGTTGGGATCGGTCAAAATTTCGATTGGTGCCGCCCCAGGTGCCCACAACAATTATGAAGGAAAGCCTAAAAGGGCGGGGGGGCGGCGGGGGGGGGGGTATCCGGTAAATCAATGCATTTTTTTTTGGTCAAAAAGGGCCAAGGGGGGCCCGAGGGTGTTTGACAATGTCAATAACTACGAAAAATGTAAATGTCCCGGATTTTTTTTAGCAGATGGCAAATGTAGTCGTGCATAGCAACTTTTCGCTTGGCGTGCATGACTGGGTGGGGAAATTTTGGACTGGATTCGTGAGCAAAAAAAAATCGGCCACTGGCATACCTCCCCCCCCCCCCCCCCCCCCCCCCCCCCCCCCCCCCCCCACCCCCCCCCCCCCCCGCCCCCCCCCCCGCCGCCGCCCCCCCCCGCCCCCCGCCCGCTCGCCCCCCCTCCCCCCCGCACCCCCCCCCCCCCCTGCGCCCCCTCCCCCCCCCCCCCCTCCCCCCCCCCCCTGGCCCCGGCCCCCGCGCCCCCGCCCGCCCCCCCCCCGCCCCCTCCCACCCCCCCGCAAGCCCCGCCCCCCCCCCGCCCCGCCGGCCCGCGGCCCCCCCCCTCCCCCCCCCCCCCCTCCCCCCCCCCCCCCCCCCCGCCCACGCCCCCCCCCCCCCCCCCCCCCCCCTCCGCGCTGAGCGATGGTTTTCGGCGACTGGTGTGACGAAAAAGGATTTTTGTGAATGCTGTATGCGCCCCCCCCCCCCCAAAAAAAAAAAAATGTGCCACCTACAAATTTCAAGGGACCTCAGTACCCCTGCTGAAAAAAAATCCTAGCATACGCACTGTGTTGTACAGGTCGGTGTCTAAGCATTGTCATTGAACTAGTTTATTAGTACTTATAACAGGAGAGAGTGGATGGAAGAGATAGATCGAGGGTGCACTGACGATATAAGGAATTTCCTTCAATATTCGGGGTCTTCTCCTTTTTAAACAATGTGACAATTGTTCGGCAGCGGAGGGGGCATTAGGGGGATAACTTACGAGGGATCGATGGGAAAAAGCTACTGTACTGTTGATTCTCATAATCGTGGAGAAATCCATTCTTACCATATTTCAGTGAATGTACGGGGTTATAGGAGATAGCTTACTAGCGGAAATTGACAATAATCATGAATAGATGGATATTGAATACATGATTTAACATAGAGCAATCTCGGCTGCGCGCAGCCGAATGGGTATGCCTCCGCACCCCGGTCCAATTCCAACTTTTCAATGTACGGAGGCATTCGTAACCTTTTGACCGTTCAACTCTGAAATCTCATCTCAATGCGCCCCAATACATACTTATACCCAAATTACATCAATATTCGTATAAGCAGTTCTCAAGTATCGTGGCAAATGAATCAAGTATGGGATCCTCGTGACCTTTGACCTTTGACCTTGAAACCCCAAACTGATGAACGAGTTATTGTACATTATAACACTTACTTCACCCAAGTTTAATCACATATCGATTAAGCAGTTTCTCCATTTATTGTTGTAAACTTTAAGACACTAGTTATGGAGCCTTGCGGTTCGGACCTTGCGACCTTTGACCTTTTAACCCGTGAAAATCTGATTGTTTCATTGGTAACCTTATTAAGACATACTCTTCACCCAAGTAAACATCAAAATCGGAGCAGCCATTCTTAAAGTTATCATGGTTAATGAGCCCAAACTCAGATATTTCTCACTCCGTACCTTTGACCTTTCAACTCCAAAAGTCTATTGAGTTCATTGGTGACATATAATAACATACTTCACCAAGTGTACATCAAAAATCCAAACTGGATTCACAACCATTATCGCCGGCGGGGTACAATCCCATCAGACACTATTTAGGCGGTGACTATTGGACCTTGACTCTTCAACTTCCAACATCTCTATCAGTTCATTGATTGCTCAAATACATACTTCACCCAAGTTCACATCAAAATCCAACTTTCATTCAAAAGTTATCGGGGTAACGAGCCACGCTCATCAGAATATTTAGGCCCGGTGACCTTTGGACCTTTGACTTTCACCCCAAAGACTCTAAATTAGTATTCTGTGCTTGTAATACCATACGTTCACCCAAGTTACATCAACAATCGATCTGGCCATTCACAACAGTCTATCGCTGGACGAGCCATCAAATCAGACATATTTTTACGCCCCGCTGACCTTTGACCTCTTGACCTCCAAAATCTTATCAGTTCGACTTGTATGCAATAATAACATACATTCACCAAGTTACATCAAAATCAATTTCATATATAAAAGTTATCGCGTAACGAAGCCACGTGCAGACATATTTAGGCCTCGTGAACCTTTGAGCCTTTGACCCTTCAACCCCAAAAATCTAATTCAGTTCATTGTTGGTTCATATCATCAACTTCACCCAAGTTAATATCCATAAATCTGACCGGCCCCGTTTCACAAGTTAATCGCGCCAAAACGGGACGGATAACGAGCCAATAGACATTTTTTTAGGCACCGGTGACCTTTGACTTTTGACCTATTCAGCTCCAAAAATTCTGAATCTAGTTCATTGCCCCATCGTACAATATTTAGATCACATTACATGAAAATCCGAATCAGCGGTTCTTAAGTTATCGCCTGGCTGGTAACGAATTCCGGTAGGAGCACGGACGACGGACGACAACCGAAAACAATAATGCCTGCGGCAACATTCGTTTGCGGAGGACATAAAATCGATTTTATATCTTCATAGATATTGACTTTGAAGACAATGACGTTGCGGGCTGTGGGGATTAGAGAGGGGGATAGGAGAGCGAATAAAAGGGAATCAAGAGCTAGGTGGGGATAACTGAGGAGGATAATTAGAGTGGGATTAAGGGCTGAGAATTAAATGGGGATTTGGGAGAATAATGGGCAATTAGGCAAATACAGGGGCGGAATAAGAGGAACAAAATCCAGGTGAATAAGAGGAAAAAAGTCAAGGGGAATATGATGGAAGAATAAGAGGGAGCAATACGAGAGGGATACAACGGAATAAGGGGCTGCGGGAAAGGGAGACGTTGGCGGATTTGGCCGGACATAATTGGGAGCATTGGGGAGGATATGGGTCGATCCCCCAAACAAAATTAAAATGACAGAACGAGCTGTGCGTGAGTTGCGCTTCATCAGCGCGCCGAAGCGCGGATGGAAGCTAGTAGGAGTTAATTTACAGATATTATTTTTCGTAATACAGGTGTTAGGCCTTACTCCACAAACAGTTGTACCATTCAGCTGTTAATAATTACTGTCATTGTAAACAAATATTGCCAAAACACACTTTAACATCACAAAATGAGTATGCTTGTAATACTTCAATTTCATACTTTATTCAAAACTACAAAAGAAAATCGGCGCTTCTCATCATGTCTGTCAATGTTATGTCTAGATGATCATCATTAATAGTGGGTACGAAATGGACGAAGAACTTCTTGGAAGAAAATTAGCTCTTTTACCCATTTTCAGATCAGGTCTAGCTTGAATATTTGAAGAGAGTGAGTGAATTACAGCCATCACTGGCCGATTGAAAATAACAAGTCGGATAACACTAATATCTCTAATTATACTTTAACTCATACCTAACAAAAATAAAATAGGCTTCTTCTATGTCTGATCTTAAAGTACGGTGATTCTAAGATGACATATTATAAGTGGTACAGACATTGCCGAGATCTCTGGAACAAAATAAAGGCTCATTTTTACCCTTTCATGATTCAGGTTCAAGGAATATTTTGGAGAGGTTATGAGTGAACACAGGGATTGAAATATAACATTCGGATCGCTGATAAATAGTATATTGTTAAACATTTGTTGAGATTATTGAAGTAAAAACTTGATCACAAAATTTGTGTGGAGTGGTTCAGTTATTTATTTTATTTATTGGAATCAGTGCATAAAACCAATTTAACAAGGCAAAACGCCAAGCGTCTGTCTCCGCCTGCATTATCGCAGTCTTATGTGGGTCGAGCAAATGAATTCAATCTTATTACATCGGTGATCTACATTGTCCTGGAGCTAAGGTAACAGTGAGGCAAACCAAAATTATTTGGAGCTCTGAGGAAATTACACAAGTGTGACCTATTCCCTGAGACTAAACGTGATCTGACTCACAGCTGAAGCTGAAAAAGCAAAGCCCACAAATCAGAATACTAAATACCAGTGCAGATACAGGAGAATGTGGGCAGTGTTTGAAGAAACAGAAATCTCATGGTCAATCCACGTCAAATCAACCAGTTTTCAGACAATTTGTCACCCGACCCCCCTTCAATTTTGTTAAAACTCACGCCAAATGTTCCCCCACGTGTTTGATGGAAAATTCTGAAATATTTGGCCCCAAGGCCATACGGTTGCTAAGATATGGCCACACCTAGCAACCAATGCACACTCAAACAATTGGTCTTTACCAATTGAGGAAAATGTAAAGAAAGGAAGGAAGACATCTTTCAAGAATAAAGCTGAGACATCTACTTCACAATCACAGTCACAGGGGGCTGCAAACTACACATGTGAGTACTGTAAAAAGAGTGCAGTCGATCTTATGATAGAATGTGAGTCATGCCTCCATTGGGCTTGTTTTTGTGCCAAGATGTATCAATCGAGATGTATGATGTACCGACTAACCTCGCAAATCTACATTGGTTTTGCAAGGAGTGTGAGGATGGTGCAATTAATGCTGTGAGGCGTGCCCATGTGCATGGTACATCATCTTCTCTACATACAGTCGAGCAATTCATTCATGATGTCAAAAAAGAAATTACCGAAGTGAAAGAAGAAATCAAAAAGGAAATTACTGAAGTGAAAGAAGAAATCAAACTCAAACACAGCCCAGGCTCGTCTACCCTTCCCTCTGAATGTGTCAATGTAGTCACAATGGAAGAAACCATGGATAGAGAGAAACGTATAACAATGTTGTAGTTTACAACCTCCCAGAGTCTAAGGCGGATATTGCTACAAGTCGAAAACAAGAGGAATTTAATGCAGTGAAGAGCCTTTTTGCCAGTGGTATGGCAAGAGAAAGTCAAGAAAAAGGGCGATTCCGTGCTAAAACTTGATAAAATGCTAAAATTTAAAATTGCTTCTAGCTGACAACTAGTGTGATAACATTTTCGGTTAATACCTAAACCATCTGGAACAGGTCAGTTTTGGGTGCAAGATTGTCTCAAATTCTCAAAAGTCTATTTTTGGGGTGAAATTGTGAAAATTTGATATTTTATTGAAATTTCACAAGTTTTACAGTATGTATGAAAATGTGCATACACTAGATCTGAGAACTACTGAACAATCTTTTAGATACTGTGAGTCAAGTAGTTGGGATGTCCCCTTGATAGCTGACTATGTTTACAAAAATATTCTCATTCCTACTTAGACTTAAGTGTCATTATTTTGGCAAGCCCTACCAATAAGTGTCCCGTACGACACATCAACTTAAAAAAGTTTTGATTGTGCTTCAGTTTCATGGGCTACAAGCTTATAGTACAGAATTCTCTAAATTGGTGATGTAAGAAGTCATATGATACCATAAAGTTAGGATTTACTTCATGTATGTTCTATTAATAACATCATCAACTTTGTCCCGTACGACACATTTTGTGTCGTACGGGACATTTTTCTGTGTCGTACGGGACATGTCCCTTGCAACAGAGTGTATTTTTTCACAAGTTTAATGATTTAAAATTAAATTTATAAATTTATAATATTTCAACCTATTCATCCTTTCATCTGAATAAAAATGTACGACCTTACGCCAAGTTTTTTTTCATTTGTAATCTGTTATAGCAGCTGTTCCAAGCTTTCTTCAAGTATAGGCTACTGGCCTAGGTTAACAAATTCAAAGTGGGAGAGGAAGGGAAAAGGAATACGGGGGTCTAGAAGATGTATCCAAACATTTATGTACTGCTCAGAACACATTAGGTTGTATACTTGCAAAAATATTTGTCTAAACTATGTGTTGTACATGACAAAATGTGTCGTACGGGACATGGGAAGCGCACTATTTCCTATGTCCCGTACGACACATTTTGTTCTGTACAACATACTTAATATTTCCAAAGATTTTTGCAATTCTTATGATGTGTATACATTTTAAAGTGTCAGTTTAATCACTTTTTAATTAAATTATTCCAAATTAAGAGAAATGCAGTGTTTTTATTGATCTAAGCTAGGTAATTATAGAATTGTTTCAGAGATGTCCCGTACGACACTTTTTGATGTCCCGTACGACACGTGCGTTCTTGAAGATATTTACCTTGCGCATTTTTGTGTTCAAGACATTTTCAGACATTATAGGTGTATTAAAAGTAGTCTTCAGTATTTGTCTCATTGATTTAGTAGAGATTCAGTCATTTTTATTCATGCAACTCACAGAGTTTTGGACATAAACTTTAATTTTCAAAAACTTGACTTTCTCTGCGTCCCGTACGACACGCAACATTTTCATCTCTAATTCACCCATAAAGAACAAATTTTTGTTTATTGTCATTACTTCACTAGGGTACCCACTAGTATTTTATAATTACCATAAAACAAATCTTCATCGCTCAAGCATTTTGCCATGAGACTTGAAAATATTCTCTAAATGTCCCGTATGACACGCACGGAATCGCCCAAAAGCTGATGTGCTGAATCAACAATTTTGTAGTGTTTTCACTATTGAAGACCTTTCCTGTATTCCTGAACCTCCGAAGTACAGCATTAACTCGTTTCTCGACGAAGTGATTTTTACGCCGGATGTTATGAAAAAGAAACTACTTTCATTGAAGAATGGAAAATCAGCAGGTCCTGATAATTTACACCCTCGTGTTTTGAAAGAACTCGCTGATCAACTCTGTGTACCTCTTGCAAAAAATTTTCAATATGTCACTTGTGGAATGTGTACTTCCTCTAGAATGGAAAGAAGCAAACATTACAGCTATATATAAGAAAGGAAGTAGGAAGGATGCAGGTAACTACCGCCCTCTTAGCCTTACATCTGTTGTAGTGAAAGTTATGGAATTCATTCTTAGAGATGCCATTGTCGAGCACGAGTCATCAGCAGCCGTATTGTGATGCTCAGCATGGATTTGTGCCTGGACGTTCATGTATGACACAGTTACTATGTCAGCTCATGGATTGGACTGAGAGCATGGATAATGGCAATCCTGTTGATGTAATATATTTGGACTTTAGAAAGGCGTTCGATTCTGTACCGCATGCCCTACTTTTAAGTAAAGTTGAATCGCTAGGGATACGTGACCTGCTTTTATCTAGTAAGGCCTTTCTCACAGAGCGTGTACAGCGCGTTGTTGTTGATGGCTCAATGTCTGAATGGACAAATGTTTTGAGTGGCATACCACAAGGCAGTGTGCTGGGGCCCACACTTTTCGTTATGTATGTAAACGATCTGCCAGATACCACGACAAGTCCAGCACAGCTTTATGCCGATGATGCAAAAGTTTATGCAAGTATATCGAGCATCAATTCTAGTCGACTGTTGCAAGAAGACTTAACTGGTATTAGAGAAATGGTCGCAAACATGGCAACTACCACTGAATTCACAGAAGTGTCAAACTCTCCACATAGAAAATCATAACATGTTGTGTTCTTATACTCTGGACAATATTACACTGAAGGACGTAAATTGTGAACGGGATCTCGGTGTTTTAATTGACAGTGAACTCACTTTTCGACAACATATTTCTGCTTCTATCCAGAAAGCCAATCAATGCTAGGCATTATCAAGCGTGCATTTGTCAATGTTAAACCGGATATTTTCTGCCTTTGTATAAGACATTGGTCCGTCCTTATTTCGAATACTGCAGTGTTGTATGGAGCCCAAGGTTTATTACTGATGACAGGAGGATCGAGGCCATACAACGTAGAGCAACAAGACTGTTCCCTGGCGTCAGTGCTTTATCAGTGAAAGGCTTAAACAACTCGACCTCTACTCGCTACATTACCAAAGAGAAAGGGGGGGGGGGGACATGATCTAGGTTTTTAAAATACTTCATGGAATAGATAGAATTCATCTTGAAAAGTTTTTTGTGAAGTCACACTACCAGAGAACCAGAGGCCATCCATTGAAGTTATTCACCACTCATTGCCAATTGAACGTCCGGAATAACTTTTTAGCAAATGGGTTGTCCAGTCTTGGAATAGTCTGCCTCCGTCTTCAGTTACTGCTACCAGCATCAATTCATTTAAACACAATTTCGATATTTTTTAGGTCAGACAAACACTTTGTAGTACCATAATCTGACATCCATGCATACGCCAGTTTATAGACTTTTTTATATGCACCCAAGCGAGACAACCGGGAAATCTACGGGACATCCTATACTCCCGTCCCGATGATGATGATGATGATGATGATGATGACGATGATTAAGTGCTTCTCCACTAAAGCAATCTGAGAAGGTAAACCGAAAATGAGAGGGCTTGACGTTTTAGTCCTAGCAGGACTTTTATCAGAGGCAAAATCTGGAACAAGGACAGTCAAATGTGACAAAACAGTTTCAACAAGCACAAAAAGGACTAAACAAAAACCAGATTAGGGCTGAGGAGAGAACTGAGGAGAGAAGTGGAAAAAGATGGGAGGATAAACAAAAGCCAGTAAATACAGCTGTGGAAGAGAAATGGGGAAAGCAGGTAAGGCAAAAGAAACAATAAAACAAAAAAGGTACTGTATACGCTAAATATTCGCGATGGTTTTATTTTCGCGAATTTTGCAACTCACTGAACGCCAGGGAAAAAATTACAATTTTCTTTTCGAGGGCTACTTTTCCTATTTCAGAGCATCCCAGATACGCTTTTGTAATTTACGGGGGCTCTTTTGCCATTTCTTGGGCAAAATCACCCCAAGCCCCCATGCATTTTTTCCCCTGCTGAACGCAAACCAGACAAAAAGAGGGACAAACATGGTAGTGAGAGAATGGGTAAGTAAAGAGTTAGAAAAAAAAATTGCCCCTCACCCACAAACATACACAAGACGGACACTACACACACAAAAATTCAATATACAAAACTTGGCCACATAATTTCATAAACACAAACACACAACACAGCCAGACAAACATCTGAGTATACCTATGGGCCCCATTCTTGCAGGGGTGCATCGATCACCTGCGAGCATGGGGCTAAGTAATTGGTGTAAAATTACACAAAGTAGTCTAAGGAAAAAGTAAAAAAAAAATTGAAAAAACAACAGTGCTGCACAAAACAACCACGCATATGGTTAAACAATACTAGTCAGATTACAAAGCAACTGTCGGACTGTTGCTTTTCAAACAATTTCTGCTACTTTTTTAAGTAGATCCAACTTCTGTTAAGACTTAACTTAGATCTAGATCTACTTAACAGAAATTGTTCGAAAAGCAACACAAACAGTCAGACCGTTGCTTTGTTTGAAAATTAATTGTTGAAAGGATTTCGGTAAGGTAATTGAGTGCTCCACCGGTACGGTCAACGCGCCTGTAGAAGTAGAAACGATCCCCTAGGCCTAGTACTGCATGTGGCTTCCTGCTGTTTCGCTACGTTCAACTTCAAGTTCAAACTTCACTTCCTTTTTTACACGGCAGCGCACGGGGCGTTCCCGGGGACGTTATGGCGTCCTCAGGTCTCGCGCGCCGTTCGCCGACTCAGCAGCCGACGACTTCACAACTTTTCTGTATTCGCATTCAGCATGTTCAGTGCAAGTTACATGGAGCCTTGTGCAAATCAAGCTATAACGTGTTTATCTTATCAAGGTACCACTCGTAAATAACACTAGTGCTTATCTAATATCAATAAAATATGATATCATAAATTAAGTTAGACTTCTAACGTTAGTCTTACCATTCTCAACGATCCACCATTTACTCTTGATAATCAGGCTGCACGCAGACTACATGCGCGTGATTGTTTTGGCTAGCATTATAACGTCTATCACATTGTCGCTCGTTGGGCGCGTAAGAGCAGCTGCACCAGTAAATCGTCAGTTGAGATCCTAAATTCGCAGCTAGTTTACGCGATGACATCTACTCAATCATCTCGTGGTCCGCTGAATTGGGGTGTGGTGTGAAAAAATGAAGAAATGGGATAAAACCCGGGGGGGGGGGTGGGGGCACTGCCATTACAAGGTGTACACCATGCGCGTGCGAAAAAATCAAATCAAAAAATCAAAATCGCCAAAATCAGGAAAAAAAGGTTTACTTTAAAAGGGTATCTTTTCAGACTTGAGAGGGTATTCAACAGAAGTTTAATTTAAAAGGGTATCATGCTGAGATCGACGGAAAAAACACGTGTTTGGGGTCCATTTTGAAAGTCCATACACACGCATGATGTACACCATGTAATGACAGTGCGGTCACTGCCCCCCGGGGGGAGGGGGATAACAGAAACACGCAAGTGCTAATGATCATTCTTTATACGGTACTGTGAGTGACTGACACACATTTATACAGGGACAGATTGCAGAGTACGGTACGAGTTTTTTAGTGGTCTTACAAAAGTTATTACATGCACAGACGTACAGATTTTTCTCATTTTTATTTTATTTTTTTTGGGGGGGGGTGGGGAACATGCACCAACCCCACCCCAAATGAATTTTGAACATGGTGCAGAGACTCCAGAAAAGTTTATATTGCTAAATTTATTTCTACGCCTTATGAATTAATGCAGATTTTGTCATAATCATATTTTCTAGCTGCCTATACTCTCTATTAACATGATTACATGGAAATGGCAATATTTTTAAAAAGTCTCCAATTTAGGACACAATGCTCACATGCAGGATCGGTCCAGAGTAAAAATAAAATACATGTACTGTTTAAAGTTTTGCTTTGAAAATGTAATATTTATGCTCTTTTGTTGTACAATCATTATCAGAAAAAAGTGTCCGTGAAATTTATTGTGTAGCTTTTACTGGGATCAATTTCTGTCGGGGCCGGAGATTAACTCGATACTGGCAAATGAATATTTGTTTATCCACAAGTAGACTCTCCTGCTTGTTTTTAGTCTGTATATGTTTCAACTTATTCATTCTTGAGGCATTTTTTAAATACTTTTTTCAATCCGCGTTCATTGCCAATTAACAGCTAAACAGGACGGATGTTTAGAATAAAACACATTCCTTGCCCCTGACAAAACTGTAAACATGGTAAAAAGAGGTTTATATTGAAGTTTATGCCTTCATTAATAAGTGCAGATTTATAACTTTTTTTTTTGCAGATTTATAACTATGTTTTTTTTATAATCTTCCCCTTTAGAATCGATATATTTCTCCCATCAAGTAGGCAGTGATTGTACATTATTACAGCTGAATGGTACAATGGTTGTTTCAGTAGGCCTACACGCCTATACCAAATAATGTAATTTCTGTGAATTCTCTCTTACGGTTGTCTCTCACAATAACCGCACGATTTACATATTTGGTTGTCCGGCAGAAGGGCCCTCTGGAAGGGACTTAACCTTAAATTGTCTCTAACTTTAAAACCATTTGCTCTTTTCACATGAAATCAAAGTAGTGTGATATCAGTAGATCCCTCTGTTAGTCTGTTAAGTGCAAATATCAACCGAGTCAATATTTCTTAAATTAGGGAAAATTTACTGTTAAGGTCATTCTGCTGGGAACATTATGCTAGGGGACTTCTGCCGGACAACCGACTGATATAGTATAGGCCTATAGTCACTGTTAAAAACGGAAAAGAAAGAAAACCAATCTGCACACAATAATGCCATTTGCACATGGAAAGGAAAACTAAATTTAGAACCACATTTCCTCTGCTGTATATAAGATTAACTGGTAATGACTACATTTCATGTACTTTCCGTGTTTTGTTTGTAGAATATCATTCTTTCGTTTCTCCTATGAACTCCGACTGCTGTTGAGCTATAGGAAGACAGGATTTCCCGTTTTCATGTTATACAGAGCACTCCAGAAAATACTCGTGCCTTTTCTGCGAGTCAAGGCATCTCACTGAGCAGGGGCGTGGCCAGGATTTTTCAACAGAGGGTGGGGCAAATTTGTTTCAATGACGTACATGTTAGCATAAGACAAAGTGTATACACACACTCGCTTGTACAAACGCACG
>JZLH01S0127515.1:72949-83575 GCA_001188425.1 Eucidaris tribuloides
GTTCCCATAGCACGAATTAGATCAATTCTCCCTATCGCATATAGCCGATACCAAGCGATATCACCTCGCGATACCGATATCTGATCGATCGCTCTTGGGATGTATACTTCCGGTTCCGGTAAATTGTACAGTCAAACGCACAAAACATGTCATTTCGAACCTCGTCAAATTCGTAATATCAATATCTTATACCCGAGCAAACAATGTCTGTGTCGCAATTAAAGGACTTTCTTAGTAGAAGAAATGTTCCTACGACCGGTAAACGAAGGAATGAACTCGAAACTCTCGCCAGGAAAGCCGCGAATGTTTACCCCGTGAAAGAGAAATGCGACCACGCACACACCGAGTCGGAACGCGAACGCCGGTGTGTGAGGACCTTCCTAAATGGAAGGGTTGTTATATGAACGAACGACTTGAAAAAAAAATATTTGCAAGATTATAAGAAAGATTTTGACACGACCCACGAGTATTTTAGCATTTAATGTGTATCACGCTTGCTTAAACCGGAAGTTTAATTCCCAAGAATAATGGGTCAAAAAATTACAGCGCCACATACGTTCAGATTCGGAGAGCTATATGCGATAGGGAGAATTAAGTACTTCAACCATCAAAAGAAAAATCAGTGATTACAGAGTCATTGACAAAGTTCACGCGTTGGACACCGAAACGTTACTGCTGAAATGCGACACCAGCTGCCTCGCGACATACGTACTGTAGAATACACGCACTGTACAACAGTCCATCGCCGCTGAGACCCGACTCCATTGTTATCGCCGCCGCGTAGACAAACCACTGGATGTCCGAATGTCGTCTATACGCAAGATACGCCACTCTATACATGTATCACTGTTCGATCTCTCTGCCTGGCGTAACAGGTTGACCAAGTTCTCGCTTGCACAACGGTCATTATAGCATTGCTTTTCCGAGCAAATCCCGTCGGCAGCTACGTTCACCGGCCACGAACCCGTCTCGCTAGTTTCCCTTGCAGATCGGCAATAATCGTGATATCTATGTTTAAAACTGGTCATTTCCCGGTACCCTTGTCTGCTTCCAATACATCATCCTGCCGTGCATGCTGAAAACCCATCCAAAACCTCTCTCCAATCTCGATTGCGAAATCCTCCTGGTCACACGCACAAAAAAACCTGCCCTCAGCGGCACAGTCATTACAGTGTTCGCCGATATACATGTAGCTCTATGTTCTAATGTGACACCAGACAGTTGCGCAGGAGGTATGAACGCCGATGGCGCAAAACCAAGAGAAGCTCTGACAGACAAATGTACAATCAGAAGCGTAATGCAGTAAAGAAACTGATCATGAAGGCGATAACCTCACATTATTCCATGAAAATTGGAGAAACAAAAGGTGATCAAAAAAAGCTCTTTGATATAGTGAAAGGACTCTTAAATACCTCCACCCAACCTGTTCTGCCCTCAGCCACGAACGATTCAGATGGGGTGATAGCTGATAGATTTGCAGAATATTTTTCTTCCAAAATTGAAAACATACGATCTGCTTTTCTGTCTCCTGGAGTCCAGAGTGAGTCGTTTTGTGGTCTTGAAGAGAAGTCTTTGATGGCTAATCCAGAAATTCCATGTATAAAAGACTTCTTACCAGCAACACTTCGTGAAGTAGAAGGAATAGTCATGAAGTCCAACAAATCTTGTGATCTTGACCCTGTTCCTGTCTCTCTCATCAAGTCATGTGTCAATGCGTTTACCCCATTTATTACCCGTCTTGTGAATAAATCTCTATCTGATGGTGTTTTCCCGGACAATTTAAAAGTTGCACACATTCGTCCCCTACTGAAGAAGTCGGGATTAAATAAGGAGGACTTGTGCAACTATAGACCCATATCAAACTTGAAATTTTTGAGTAAAGTGCTGGAAAGGATTGTCTGTTCCAGGATTCAAAAACATACTACTGAGAATGCCACTCGGCGATGTATTCCAGTCAGATTACAAGCCAAATCATGGAGTTGAAACTGCCTCTTCGTGTTCACAGTGACATAATGTGTGCTCTCGACAATGGTGAAGTCTGCGCTATGGTGCTACTGGACCTCAGCGTGCTTTTGATACAGTTGATCACAATTAATGCTTCTTCGTTTGAACAGTCAGCTAGGAATTGATGGTACAGGCTCTCAAATGGTTTGATTCCTACTTGAGATGCCGCCCTCAACATGTTCGTGTAGGTTCTTCAATCTCAAAAACCCTGGTATCAAGATTACTCTGTTCCACAGGGATCTGTATGTTAGGACTTTAATGTTCACTTTGTATACAACCCCCTTCGTGATGTCATACTTCAGCACAATGTACAGTATCATTTTTATGCAGACGACACACAACTGTACTTTAAAGTTAAAACCATCACAGACAGATGTTGATGTTGGTATTCAAAATTTGGAAGCATGTTTAAAGTCCAATCAGTAAATGGATGAGTGATAATTTTTTGAAGTTGAATGAAAATAAAACTGAATACATGCTAATTGGCTCCTCTAGGCAGGCTTTGTAAATTCTCTGCAGATAAGATAATTGTTGGGAACTCTGTGATAAAGCGTGTTAATCGGGCTCGTAACCTCGGTGTCATATTTGATTCAGAAATGAACATGAAGCCCCAGATTTCAAGAGTTGTGAGTTTAGCGTCGGTACATATTCATAATATTTGGAAAACACGGAGATATCTCACACAAGTTGCCACTGAGCAGATTGTGCATGCATTTGTGACTAGTCGTTTGGATGTAACTCACTCTACATTGGACTTCCGAAAAATCAAATCTTACGTCTTCAACGTGTTGAAAATATGGCTGCACGCCTTGTTTCACTCTGTAAAAGATTCGACAGCACTTCGCATGTCTTGAAATCTCTTCATTGCCTACCAGTCTCTAAGAGAATCACTTACAAAATTTATTGATCACGTATAAAACCCTTCACTCTTGAATCCACAATATCTTAGTAATATCCTCCAGATTGAATCCTACCATATACCTACGTTCACACTCAAAACTCCAGTTGGTAGTACCGAAAACAAAAACAAACTGGGGGGATAGAGCATTCCAGAATATTCTCCAAAAATATGGAATAGCGTACCGTAAGTATTCGTGAATCACCTTCAGTAGAAATCTTCAAAAAGAGACTAAAATCATAATTTCAAATGGACAAATAAACACCCTAGAATACAAAAGTTTGGAAAGTTACACTGCCAATGGCAAGTTATACATGAATAAACAATAAAACTCGGGGCGAGTTTTATTAACCTAGGTGTACACACAGTAAGTCTATGGGAGGAAACGGGCAAGTGAATCTGGTCAACTTACGATTTTCACTTTTTTAAAGCACTAAATAATCATTTTGAAATACAATTTTTCCAGGGCTTCATTTTTAGACCTCATCAAAGACACTGGTAGCATGGGGAATCATGCGGCTCAGATTTTTTTAACTGTGGTAAATGTTAGCCAATACCTTTAATGGTTTTGCGCTGCATTACATTGCTTTTTAAAGGGAGAAGGCACCAGCAACTAACAGGCATAAGTTAAGAAAATATTTGAGTTCTTGCCAACCAATCACATTGCACGTGCACAGGTCTGAGCTGGCCATGCGTGACCGATGCATGCCATGCGACGTGTGTTAGCCGCACCGTGGTAATGTATGCACTGTTTGAATTGATAAGCTCCTCCCCCTATAGCTGTTTCTGCAAGTTTTGTCTTAAGATTACACTTACAAAGACGTAAAATAAACACAAATTAACTAATTTATAGGGCCTTGATGAGGGTGCGTATCACACAGTACCCCTTATTTAGGCTGTTTTTGTCACCATGTATCATAATTCTCACATTACTCACTAATGTCATGTTTATTCTTAACTTATGCCTGTTAGTTGCCGGCGCCTTCTCCCTTTAAACATATTCTCGCATTGAAATGAACGAATTTTTTGAGATGTCAAACCACTGGAGGGCAAAACTAATTTTTCCCTTCCCCAGGTTCGACGCCCCTGGCGTACTCCGCAATTAATTGTTAATGAACAGTAACAGCTACAAACAATTATGGAAAACATATTGATTCCAACGGGGAATAGTACACTCATGCTCATAATTATGGAATACTTTAAAGACATTTTATAAGTTGCCGTTTTACCGTGAACGGTACATCGTGGATTAATATTTGCTCACCCCAGGTAAAACAATTATAATCTAAGTATTTCAGGACTGCTGATCATTTTGTAGCGTCCAACTCGACACTAAAACCTGTGTTTAAAAATGGCGGTATTCAGAATGTTGCTGAGTCACGTGGTGGTTACGCGCGTTATTAGACTTGTAAGAGACAATTCTGATGTTAATTTAATGATAAGTGACATTAGATTAGAAATTATCAGTTTTTTTTTGTTTTTAAAATTAATTTAAATTAATCCTTTTTCATGATTTTTGGTTAATTTAAAAAGAAATAGATATATAATTGTTATTGCGCTCAAACGTATTTTATTTTTTTACTTTAGTCATCTCATGAAATCCAAAAATTGCATCACATTTTGTGAAATAAACACTCGTCTTGAAAATCTTGGACAATAATTATAGGAGAAAGAACTTAAGGATCAACAAAATATTCCATAATTATGAGCAGGAGTGTATAATCATCAAATAAATAAATTACAAAGCGTAACTCAGCGATTTTGTTCTAAGATGTTTATCAACAGCTTCTCTGTACCAATACGTACACTTCATTAGAGGTCAATGCAATGATTGTGCTTCATAAACCATTGTTCTGCTTAGCTGTTAATAGACAGTTTCAGCTACAAAGATTATGGAAAATATGGTTATGACATACATAAGATGTAGAAATAAATGCACCAATACATGTACATGTATAAGCTATGGTCAGTACCATCTTCAAATTTCATTTGGGGGCTCAAGTGCACCCCACCCACCCCCGAAAAAATATACGTCAGTGAGGACGGAAAATGGTATAAGTCCAACAGTTGGGTCATGAGAATGTGATCTTTTATGACATTTTCTTGCAGTCTGAAAACCGGAAAGCCTGCCTACATCAACAGTCGTTCTGGCGTCATGAGAGAAACGAAAATGGTATACAGACAAATCGCGGAAACTGTATTTACGATTAATGCAGTCGTTTTCTGGGAATCCGAAATATAGCAGGAAATATATCTTTATTTTAGTTTTAGTTTAGTATCAATGACATTTTGTCTATAGATTAGAGGTGTGTGATAATAGGTCAAAACGATGTATTTGTACCTAACTTTTTGTTTGAGGTAGAAACCACATTGCGTCCAGATGGTAGATCGATGATGAATGGAAACCACGAACCATTAAAGATATTCAAAGAAATTGTTATGCCCAACTTAAAGGGAAGTGTATATACTCTCTTACGTTTTTAGGATTTTGAAATATAAACGATAAATCGTTTGGAACTTGGTCGATAAATGGCCCTACAGTCCATACGGACATACTAACGTAGCCTGGGAGAAAAAGACCATCACCTCCAGATGAAAAATAAAATAAAAGCGATATTGCACATTTTCCCTTAAGTTACAGCCAATATTCACAAAGTAATCATTAAAAAATTGTGATATTCTATATTTATCTTGAATTAAATCATTATCAATCAATATTTCAGAAATTGTATTCTTATTACCCTTGTCTGTGCCTAGTATTTCTTTTAAAATGGCCCATGTACGTTTCATGTCACCTTTAGCACCATCAAATCGTTGTTTTAAATACACGTGTTTGGCTCTCTTCATTTCCTTATTGACCATATTTCTATACTGTTGTGTCTATATTCAGAGGGGTTTTTCAAATATTTTTTATAAAGGAGCCATTTTTTATTGCACATTTTGCTTAATTCCTTAGTAAACCACGGCTTGTCTTTAGGACTTTCTCACGCGAATCTTGACAACTCTAGTAGGAAAACATCATTATAACAAGTCAGAAATGGGTGTAAGAAACATTATAACTATGATTCGGATCGTCAGTTTTCTCAAGAGATTTTACTAATTTCATATATGAATTTTTATAATATTTGCTTCACACAGGATCAGCTTTTTGAAAGTTTGTTTTCATATTAGATGTACGTTCTTATAACGAATACTGAAAATTGGAAAGTGATCGTGATATCTGCTATTTAAAACCCCTGAGAAAATCTGATTTAAGTTATTAGTGATATATTTATCTAGTACATGAACATGTTCTTTGTGTAATACGTGTGGGAAAATGACATTAATGGTCATTGGAATTCCCATAAAATATTCTAAAAATTATATTAATTTACTGGTACAAGTAAAAGCATTCATTTAAATCACATTATAATCACCAGTTCAAAAGACTTCATTATTTTTCTCTGTTCACATGTTTGCATATCCAACTCAGAGATTCAAAGAAGAACTGAGGCGGAGGGGTACCTGGTGGCTAATATATTGCTACCCATTACTGTCTTTTATTATAATGAATTTATTCTACAAAATTACTCTCTATAAAATCTGTATTAATATCAAATCTGATCTATGTTTACAAATGATATTATTTGGAATTAAAGTTCCCACTTTTCTCCGGCCTTCTTCTGTTTTCTCGACTTATTACTACAATTATTAACCGGGTTATTTGACGATTAAATATTCTTTGAACTGAGCCATGTCTCCAGGAATTCTATTCACTAAACTGAATATTCTTAAAAACATCCAATTAATGAGATCACAGTAGTCGAATATTTTTTACCGATTGCTCTTTACCATTCTATGATACATGAAAATTAATATGGCTTGTTTAAATTCATATTGCTTTACACATTCATTAAATTCTTCGGCAAGTAAACTAGTTTTATCACTTTCACTACTGTTACTTTTTCAACCGATCTGAGACAAAATAATTCAGACAAATCTTGAACAGTCTATATCACTTAAAAAGGAGTATTGAGGTCGTACTACGGAATATTCAGACATATCAAATCCACTACAAACAACACACAAGTAAATATTAAAAATTAAGACCATATGATCATTACGATACTCAAAGCTAAGTTCATTAACAGGATGCCAGGCCATATGGAACATGTCATCTTTACTGCGAAGCAGGTCTGTGGATTTAAGTAAGCACATATTCAAAATACACATGGTTATTACAACAGCCTGAGGTCCGAGACAGATCTGATGAGTTTTTTAGAGTCATGTCCATTTGTCGATCTGACCAGTGCAAAAATTCTTCCATCCATCGACCAGGATGCGTTCACGTTCTTGTGTTTAGATGTCTGGAAGAGGAGGTCACTATTTTGCTTTGTCAAGTCCTCGACTATAACAATTCCCGAACCTTTCAGTTTCCGACGGTTTTTTTATTAACAGTTGTTTGGATTTATATGACACCTGTTTGACGATGATTGGAGTTGGTTTTTTTCTCTGAGCAGCAGCAGCATATGATGCACCTCCGTCCTGGGGCTGTTGCGTCCGTTGTCCAAGTCTGTGAGATCTATCGATGTCTTGTGGGGATATACGAAGACCGACACGAGATAGGTGAATGAATGAATGAATGAATAAATGAATGTAATTAAATGAATGAATGAATTAATGAATTAATGAATGAATGAAATTAAATGAATGAATGAATGAATGAATGAAATGAATGAATGAATGAATGAATGAATGAATTGAATGAATGAATGAATTGAATGAATGAATGAATGAATTAATTAATGAATGAGTGAATTGAATGAATGAATAAATTGAATGAATGAATGAATGAATGAATGAATGAATGAATGAATGAATGAATGAATTTTATCAACTTTCTCACATGAAAAAAGAGGAAAAAAGGGGATATCTCGGCGTGCAGCAATCGCACCAGCGATGTTCGATGACGCGCGAGAGCGCGTTAGCGTATGTTGCGCATACTACCATAGCGACAGATCACGAAATACGCGCTGCATAGACTTTGCACGTGTTAAGCGTATCCCAAAAATAAAATACACAATTTATGCTGGCATAAATTGCGTATTAACCCAGAAATGCAAATGACTTACATCGATACTTCTGGCGATACTATCAATATCAATTATCATGATCGATTATCAAATGAGAGCGATCATCGGCCGACGGCAAATTTAACGAGGTACCGGCCCTGTTACGATGAGGGGGGGGGGGGGTAGGGGAGGGGGAGGGGGTCCGGGAGAGGAACACTTTCCATAATTTAGTCATTCTTCTCTAAGTGTTTAATTTGGTGTCCCAATACTTCATGATAACAACAAAATGTGTGTGTGTTTGTGTGTGTGTGTGTGTGTGTGTGTGCGAGCACGCGCGCGCAATTACCAGAGCAACATTACAGGGTGAAATCTAGGTAGAACATAACAATGCAAGGTGATTTTGCATTGTTGCAACATCAAGTGTGAAATCGTCGTAGAGGGCGGCTAACGTAGGTTTAAAACAAAAAGGACTTTTTCAATTCAGCTAATTTTCATTTAAAAAATACATCATTACATTTTATCACATATTGGAATATATAATCATTACCAACAATATATTGACTGTATATTAAACAAGTGACCTGTGACCTTTGACCTCTTGACCTACTTTATGACCAGTTCATCTCTATGGTAATACATACGTTTGCAAAGTTTCATAAAACCCTTGTCTTTTGCTCTCCACTTATATACATGTATATACATGCCCACACATACCCCCCCCCAACACACACACACACACACACACACACACACACTACACAGACACACACACAGACACAGACACACACACACACACACACACACACACACACACACACACACACACACACACACACACACACACATTTTGTTATCATGAAGTATTGGGACACCAAATTAAACACTTGGAGAAGAATGACCAAATAATGGAAAGTGTTCCACTCCCGGACCCCCTCCCCTCCCCTCCTTGAGTTTTTTCCGGATCCGCCCCTGGATAAGCACGCCGGTGATTTGCAAGTTGAGGTGTCACTGTGATTGGACAATGCCGTGGCGTGCAAAGGCCAATCACTTTCCTTTGTATAATATTGCAACGCCTTCTCACGTGAATTGTGGGACCATTATAGTGTTTTGTATAATTACAGCAATAGGACACAACTACTGAAATTATGCCCAATATATGATTGGTGAGAGTGCTTTCAGTCATCATTTGCAAGTTTACATTCATCGTGAGGCCTGCTCATCTGCTTGTGATCTACTCTAGTTCTTACAAATCACTCATCTAAAATTTTGATAGGCGAATCCACAAAGGTAAGTAAAAACATAACAGTGATAGCGATATAGTTTTAACCTCAGATTTATTTCTTTTCATTTGGAGTCAAGCCTGAGATCTGATGAATTATAATGATGCAAAATTACTTTTGTGCCGGTAATCATCTTTGCTACGCACGTGGATTTAGAACAATGTCTTTTCAGAAAATATGAAATTCATTTTGATATGGTTCAGCAATCTTAACAAACGTATTAAAAGTCTTTTAAAATTATGTTGCATTGAAAGTGGAGACATAAACAGGGAGGACTTGAAATTGTGCATAATGTACAGTTTGAAAGTCATGAAAACGATGTGAATATTAAGTAAAAGGTATACTAGTCACGGTTGCCCAGCAGTGTCCTCAGTTCACTCTTGAGGAGAGTAGGTTTATGGCCTTTAAGGCTCAAAACCACTAAAAATGTACAATTCAGGTTTCGGAATTTTGAAAAAATAAAGTTTTCTAAAAATCATTCTGACAACGAAAAAAATGAAAGAAGTGACATTGAATTTTAACTCAAACAATTATGGGCAACAAATGTTGCGAACTTTTTATTTCCTGATATTTGAAGTTGAACATGGAAACTTTACCTCTGTAACTTACGTTACTGTGCTTAGTTTTCATTGACCATATTCATTCTTTGAAGAGATGGACAATGCAAATATCCTTCCATTATCGGATACTTTCAAAGATCTGACCATTCTAATTTCAAAGTATCTGACTATACTTTCTATTCATTTTGATGAGTTACTGTTACCGTGAATTATGGTATTGATAATTGGTGATCCGCGTAACCGCGGATCACCATAGATGTTGTACGAAATTTGTTTCTTTCTATGTTTGTTTGTTTGTATCTTTATGTTTCTTTCTGGTCACTTTTTGTTCCGACGATAACTCAAGAACGATAGTGTTAATAATCTTGTAACTTAACATAGTTATGTCTCATGTTAATACCTCGGCATGGTAATCCGGACAATGTGATAGAGCATCTAAGACGTCATTTATGACGTCATTTGTAAAAAAGCTTGACTTAACCTACATTTGCGATATCTCGAGCCGGCAGTCGAATAAAACAATGATCTTTGACAGACGTCAAGTTGAGGTCAAGGGTCAACTTTTGGTCCATACCACGTGCACGCGCGCGTCTCCACGGACGTGTACGAGCGCGTCAAAGTTTCAAAATGCTCCAAATGACTTCTTATTAACAGGAACTTGGATTCCCTAATGAATATCTTGTATTTCGGCGAGATAGACAGGATATCCCTACTCTTCAGGGTAAGAGTGGTGGAGGAGTCTTGACTGCTGTTAATGCCATGCTGTGCCCTCGCCGCCTCGATGCATTGGAACACCCCAACATAGAGATGACATGTATTGAGGTAATAATCTA